>CM019695.1:37534542-37839771 GCA_009760885.1 Achatina immaculata
GATCAACAACCAGACTTGTAGTTAGTTTTCTGATCAATAACCAGACTTGTAGTTAGTTTTCTGATCAATAACCAGACTTGTAGTTAGTTTTCTGATCAACAACCAGACTTGTAGTTAGTTTTCTGATCAACAACCAGACTTGTAGTTAGTTTTCTGATCAACAACCAGACTTGTAGTTAGTTTTCTGATCAACAACCAGACTTGTAGTTAGTTTTCTGATCAACAACCAGACTTGTAGTTAGTTTTCTGATCAACAACCAGACTTGTAGTTAGTTTTCTGATCAACAACCAGACTTGTAGTTAGTTTTCTGATCAACAACCAGACTTGTAGTTAGTTTTCTGACCTACCACTGGAAACGAGGTCAGTTCCCCCCCCCCCCCAAAAAAAAAAAAAACCTGACAGGTGATCATGAGGTGTAAGCGGACACATTTCCTGCTGTGGTTGCGCCAGATTTGGCGGCACCTGTCCTCTCTGGAACAAGCTCACCTAGACGTGGCAGTTAACTCACAAGTCTCCGTTCTGCCGGCAGGAATATTTTCTCACTGAAACCAAGCCCTCCACGTCGACACACACAAGCCGGACCTGCTGCGCCTCCTTTGGTCCTGGTGACTGTGGGCTCTTCCAATGTCACGACTGTTGTTTTTGCTTCAGGATCGTAGCTTAAACCCAACATAGCCTGTGATGATGATGCTAAAGATGAAGGCTGAGTTGTCGTTTAGCCATCTCTAGAAACTCAAGGGACACGCCAAGACGTTGTTCTTCTGGGGTACCAAAAGCTGGGGAGCTTCTGGGGTGCCAAAAGCCGGGGAGCTTCTGGGGTGCCAAAAGCCGGGGAGCTTCTGGGGTGCCAAAAGCTGGGGAGCTTCTGGGGTGCCAAAAGCTGGGGAGCTTCTGTGGTGCCAAAAGCTGGCGAGTAACTTGACAGCAACGTGAAGAATGTTCAGGTTTCTCGTGAGGATCTCCTGATAGATTCCATAACTGACTCCAACCATGTGAGAAAGACTCCATAACTGACTCCAACCATGTGAAAGAGACTCCATAACTGACTCCAACCATGTGAGAGAGACTCCATAACTGATTCCAACCATGTGAGAGAGACTCCATAACTGATTCCAATCATGTGAGAGAGACTCCATAACTGACTCCAACCATGTGAGAAAGACTCCATAACTGACTCCAACCATGTGAGAGAGACTCCATAACTGATTCCAATCATGTGGGAGAGACTCCATAACTGACTCCAACCATGTGAGAGAGACTCCATAACTGATTCCAACATGTGAGAGAGACTTCATAACTGACTCCAACCATGTGAGAGAGACTTCATAACTGATTCCAACCATGTGAGAGAGACTCCATAACTGATTCCAACCATGTGAGAGAGCTTATGGAATGTTCGGCGACGGTTCTAATGGACGAGTTCACGAATTTTATCCATATTTACTTGTTCTGCTAGTGACTGATCGCCCTAAACGCTCGCCATCTTGAGTAGATACTACACAGACTTTGAAACACGTGTGACACTCAAAACTTGTGTTTTGACCTAAAGAATGTTCTTCAAATACCTGGGGAAAAAAAGCAATTCCATAGTTTCAGTAGCAGATTTGCGAGGTTCACGTAGAATGGATGTAGACGCGTTGCCTGAATCGGTCAGCCTTTGTAAAGATCGCAGAGCGGTCCTAACCCAAGGTCACAAAACCGCGTGTGCTAACTACAGTCTGACTTAGCAGGCGTGAGGGTAATGACCTTCAATGTCCCAAGTTTATTTGTCGAACGGTACAGTCACGGCAAGTACGCGCCAGGAACTTTTCAATATTACCTCGTATGTGCAAGACCGTGCTGAAGATATACTAGAAACTCGATCAATCTGTTCTGTGTTTATGACAAGAACTGTAATCTGAAATAACATATCATTTACCTCAATCCTGCTAGCTTACGTTTCCATCTGGAAGTCGAACTGTTTTGTGGAGGTGTAAAAAACACATTTTTTAAAAGTTTAAGTGCAACATATTCTTCTCTTAACATTCAATACAAACGTCTTTCCTGAGAGCTGGATTAAAATCATTATAATATTTTAAACTATTCATCTCTCTCTCTCCTCTCTCTCTTTCTCTCTCTCTCTCTCTCCTCTCTCTCTCTCTCTCTGAGAGAGTTGGTGGTTGGCAACTTTTGTGCAGCTAGAAGAGTGGTGTCCTCGGAAGTATAAAGTTTGAGAACCACTGCCCTAGCCTGATCATTGTCAAACTACATTTCACTCTTTGCACCTGTTACCTTGATTAACATTCCAACAACGGCATAATCTAACTACAATCCAATCCAACAATTTCAATGAGTGGGCACTGTGATAGTTCAAAGCAAAGTATTACATGGCTTAGTACTAAATGTACTCAGCATGCATGCAGTATATGACATGATTGTTCCTCGCACGTCCTGCCAGTGCTTGACATGGAGCGCTCAGCCAGAAATAGAACTCCAGCAATCTTCCTCCACGGGCGCTGCTGTTTGCCTGTACACCCAGGCAATACACGATAATTACTCTACGGTTTTAAACAAAATAATTCACTACGTCGTGATAATGGCGTTGTGTATAAGGCGGATGTGCCCTGTGTATTCTATCTGTGCATACTGCCACGTCAATCAAAAATTGATCATGGCCTTGTGCTAAAATGTCACAGCTACCTTCCTTTCTTCCACGATTCTCAGGGCACAGACATCATTCTCTGTGTTCACGGAGACTATTCTAAACGCTGACCATATCACGCTTAACAACTACGAATCCTAATCAATGTCCGACTGAAGGATGAGCTGAAACACATATTCTGCAGTCTCTCATAATCTGATCAATGTCCGACTGAAGGATCAACTAATATATGAATTCAGCAGTCCCTCATAATCCGATCAATATTCTACACCATCAATACCGATCCTATGACACTGGTTATCATTTCAGCTGATAGTTTTAGACATCAAGTTGTATGTTATGATAAAAATAAACATGGAAGATTTTTTTTAATCTGCAGATTATCGCACAAATACCAGTAATTACATGAGAACATGTGTGGTTTGTTGAAGACAAGATGGCACGGTAGCTCAAAACTTGGGAGACGTCTTGTGACTGATGTACAAGCAGCATGCAATCTCTCTCTCTCTCTCTCTCTCTCACACACACATACACTCACACATTCATTCATACACTCACACAGAGAGGTTATGGAAGGTGTTCTCTTAGGCAGAATGTTTTAGTGAAGCAGAGTGTGTGACTGGACTCACATCTGACAAGACGTACAGAATGAGCAGCAATACAGGATTATAAAAGCGTTAAGTGCAGAGTAGAATGAAGAGTGAAAGAGATCAAGAGAGGAGAGAGAGAGAGAGAGACAGAGAGAGAGAGAGAGAGAGAGAGAGAGAGAGGGTGTAGGCGACTAGAGACAACCAATGAATGTGAATATAGCAAAAGTGAGGTGGGCGTTTCCCCCCTGGTAATAACGCTGATTTGGATTAATATTTGAATGAATGAGGGCACGCAACTGATAGAGGAAACCGTTAGAGAAAGTTCATACTGACTGGCTGATTTGGCTGGTTCCAATGAAATCGGGACCTTCCTGTATCTGCTCCACTGCCCGTTCCACAACATAAAGTGTGTATGTGTGTGTGACTACCACTATCGCACGCTGAGTGTGGGATGGTTGCCACGCATGGATTGTATACTTCCCTCACCTTGCCCCTCCTCCCCCAAACACATTGTGAATTAATGCAAATGATATCTAATTACTCACACTGCCAGTTTTAGTAAATTACAGAAGATGCGAGTATGATGATGAGTGTGTTGGTAAAACATACATCATTACAGCGATGTCATGATTTTCCTCTGTTCTTCACATGTGATATTCTTTCTTTCGTCCTTTTTGTTTCCTATCTGAAGAAGATTTTGCTTTATTACTACTGACATTTTTATTAAACAAAACATTTTTTCACCTTTGATTTTAATATGCGCCTGCTGTCTATATCGCTGTCCTAATATGTGTGTATATCTGCACATGCTGTCTATATTGCTGTCCTAATATGCGTGTGTATATCTGCACCTGCTGTCTATGTCGCTGTCCTAATATATGTGTGTATATCAGCACCTGCTGTCTATATTGCTGTCCTAATATATGTGTGTATATCAGCACCTGCTGTCTATATTGCTGTCCTAATATATGTGTGTATATCAGCATCTGCTGTCTATGTCGCTGCCCTAATATATGTGTGTATATCAGCACCTGCTGTCTATATTGCTGTCCTAATATATGTGTGTATATCAGCATCTGCTGTCTATATTGCTGTCCTAATATATGTGTATATCAGCATCTGCTGTCTATATTGCTGTCCTAATATATGTGTGTATATCAGCACCTGCTGTCTATATTGCTGTCCTAATATGCGTGTGTATATCAGCATCTGCTGTCTATATTGCTGTCCTAATATATGTGTGTATATCAGCATCTGCTGTCTATATTGCTGTCCTAATATATGTGTGTATATCTGCACCTGCTGTCTATATTGCTGTCCTAATATATGTGTGTATATCAGCATCTGCTGTCTATATTGCTGTCCTAATATATGTGTGTATATCAGCATCTGCTGTCTATATTGCTGTCCTAATATATGTGTGTATATCAGCATCTGCTGTCTATATTGCTGTCCTAATATATGTGTGTATATCAGCACCTGCTGTCTATATTGCTGTCCTAATATATGTGTGTATATCAGCACCTGCTGTCTATATTGCTGTCCTAATATGCGTGTGTATATCAGCATCTGCTGTCTATGTCGCTGCCCTAATATAGTGTGTATATCAGCACCTGCTGTCTATATTGCTGTCCTAATATATGTGTGTATATCAGCATCTGCTGTCTATATTGCTGTCCTAATATATGTGTGTATATCAGCATCTGCTGTCTATATTGCTGTCCTAATATGTGTGTATATCAGCATCTGCTGTCTATATTGCTGTCCTAATATATGTGTGTATATCAGCATCTGCTGTCTATATTGCTGTCCTAATATATGTGTGTATATCAGCACCTGCTGTCTATATTGCTGTCCTAATATATGTGTATATCAGCATCTGCTGTCTATATTGCTGTCCTAATATATGTGTGTATATCAGCACCTGCTGTCTATATTGCTGTCCTAATATATGTGTGTATATCAGCATCTGCTGTCTATATTGCTGTCCTAATATATGTGTGTATATCAGCATCTGCTGTCTATATTGCTGTCCTAATATATGTGTGTATATCAGCATCTGCTGTCTATGTCGCTGTCCTAATATATGTGTGTATATCAGCACCTGCTGTCTATATTGCTGTCCTAATATATGTGTGTATATCAGCACCTGCTGTCTATATTGCTGTCCTAATATATGTGTGTATATCAGCATCTGCTGTCTATGTCGCTGCCCTAATATATGTGTGTATATCAGCACCTGCTGTCTATATTGCTGTCCTATATATGTGTGTATATCAGCATCTGCTGTCTATATTGCTGTCCTAATATATGTGTGTATATCAGCATCTGCTGTCTATATTGCTGTCCTAATATATGTGTGTATATCAGCACCTGCTGTCTATATTGCTGTCCTAATATGCGTGTGTATATCAGCATCTGCTGTCTATATTGCTGTCCTAATATGCATGTGTATATCAGCATCTGCTGTCTATATTGCTGTCCTAATATATGTGTGTATATCAGCATCTGCTGTCTATATTGCTGTCCTAATATATGTGTGTATATCAGCATCTGCTGTCTATATTGCTGTCCTAATATATGTGTGTATATCAGCATCTGCTGTCTATATTGCTGTCCTAATATATGTGTGTATATCAGCATCTGCTGTCTATATTGCTGTCCTAATATATGTGTGTATATCAGCACCTGCTGTCTATATTGCTGTCCTAATATATGTGTGTATATCAGCACCTGCTGTCTATATTGCTGTCCTAATATGCGTGTGTATATCAGCATCTGCTGTCTATGTCGCTGCCCTAATATATGTGTGTATATCAGCACCTGCTGTCTATATTGCTGTCCTAATATATGTGTGTATATCAGCATCTGCTGTCTATATTGCTGTCCTAATATATGTGTGTATATCAGCATCTGCTGTCTATATTGCTGTCCTAATATATGTGTGTATATCAGCATCTGCTGTCTATATTGCTGTCCTAATATATGTGTGTATATCAGCATCTGCTGTCTATATTGCTGTCCTAATATGTGTGTATATCAGCACCTGCTGTCTATATTGCTGTCCTAATATATGTGTGTATATCAGCATCTGCTGTCTATATTGCTGTCCTAATATATGTGTGTATATCAGCACCTGCTGTCTATATTGCTGTCCTAATATATGTGTGTATATCAGCATCTGCTGTCTATATTGCTGTCCTAATATATGTGTGTATATCAGCATCTGCTGTCTATATTGCTGTCCTAATATATGTGTGTATATCAGCATCTGCTGTCTATGTCGCTGTCCTAATATGTGTGTATATCAGCACCTGCTGTCTATATTGCTGTCCTAATATATGTGTGTATATCAGCATCTGCTGTCTATGTCGCTGCCCTAATATATGTGTGTATATCAGCACCTGCTGTCTATATTGCTGTCCTAATATATGTGTGTATATCAGCATCTGCTGTCTATATTGCTGTCCTAATATGCGTGTGTATATCAGCATCTGCTGTCTATATTGCTGTCCTAATATATGTGTGTATATCAGCACCTGCTGTCTATATCGCTGTCCTAATATGTGTGTGTATATTAAGGGTTAACGACGGTGTGCGCATACTTACGTCCAATCCTACTTATAACTGATGTACACGTCTGTCGTTCCTACCCCCCCCCCCCCCAATACGCGTGCGGCATGATCTAGTGGTGGCTGAGTGTATATGTGATGGCTCATGTTGTAGGTTGTGACAGCTCAAAACATCATCATCCAGATAAACAAAAACACTGAAGAACAGGTCCAAATATAAGTCCGAGATCACACACACACACATCTCTCTCTCTCTCTCTGAACCTTAAGTGCCCAAGGCACATGGGGCTTCCGCAAGAGTTTTCCACAAATGCCTGTGCTTTGCCTTTTTTTCTGCTCTTGCCCAAGTGAGCCCTCTATACACACACACATATACTCAATGTTTAATCATTTTTCAGCACTCATGTGGACAGATTAAGACCTCACCTCTAGCTCCCACACAGCTCCAAAAATCCCCCTCGTGAGCCTATACTTCAGTCACGTGACCAAATGACCAACATTTAAATAGTCACGCGTCCTGTGGTAAGGTATGATCACATGAACAGACACGAGACACACCCAGTAACCCATATTCTGCTATAACCAGGTCCCACTTCTCCGAAAAACGTGCGACAATGGATCGTGGTCTTATGCCCTTGCTTACACTGGTTGTCTCAAAGCAAAAACAACATGTATGATACATGACAGTCTAAGAAACCAAGCCATGAAGCTCTCATGTCCGACAACACCGCATTATCTGCTGCATTATCTGACCCTTCCTATAATGATCGGCTTACGATCAAATCATCTCCTGACTGATCAGATCGTAGCGTGACTTCATTGTAAGTCAGCACACACCTGTATACGATAGTATTACATGATCAGACCTTGAGAAAATCGTAAACAATGCTAGATGGCTAAACTGATTAATGCGTTGTTCTCTTGTGCCTTGACAGTTGCTCGTCCTACCGAAGTGTGGGGGTTCGAGTCCCAGGTAATTCTCTTGTCATTTCCCTTTCTCTCGTGTCTTAAAATGCTTTGTTTACAACTTTCTCAAAGCCTAATCATACAATACTGTGCGAAAGCCTTGTTGTTTCCTATCTGCAGTAAAGTATTCTAGAATGGCTGAACGAAGTGAAGAGACGAAGCAGAGAAAACGTGAAACATGGCAGCACACGGGAAATCTGAAGGTACCTTCAGCACTAAGCAAGGAGACTGTGATCAGAGAACATCCTCCGCTGCTTTCTCACACGACAGACTGGCCGTGACCACCTAGAGTTACTGCCAGGTGGTGTCAGCCTGGGCGCGACCTACCACCTAAGAATGATGTGGCTATTAAGACAGCAGGTTAACTTCTCTACCACCTAAGAATGATGAGGCTATTAAGACAGCAGGTTAACTTCTCTACCACCTAAGAATGATGTGGCTATTAAGACAGCAGGTTAACTTCTCTACCACCTAAGAATGATGAGGCTATTAAGACAGCAGGTTAACTTCTCTACCACCTAAGAATGATGAGGCTATTAAGACAGCAGGTTAACTTCTCTATCACCTAAGAATGATGAGGCTATTAAGACAGCAGGTTAACTTTTCTATCACCTAAGAATGATGAGGCTATTAAGACAGCAAGTTAACTTCTCTACCACCTAAGAATGATGAGGCTATTAAGACAGCAAGTTAACTTCTCTACCACCTAAGAATGATGAGGCTATTAAGACAGCAAGTTAACTTCTCTACCACCTAAGAATGATGAGGCTATTAAGACAGCAAGTTAACTTCTCTACCACCTAAGAATGATGAGGCTATTAAGACAGCAGGTTAACTTCTCTACCACCTAAGAATGATGAGGCTATTAAGACAGCAGGTTAACTTCTCTACCACCTAAGAATGATGAGGCTATTAAGACAGCAAGTTAACTTCTCTACCACCTAAGAATGATGAGGCTATTAAGACAGCAAGTTAACTTCTCTACCACCTAAGAATGATGAGGCTATTAAGACAGCAAGTTAACTTCTCTACCACCTAAGAATGATGACTGATGTACACGTCTGTCGTTCCTACCCCCCCCCCCCCAATACGCGTGCGGCATGATCTAGTGGTGGCTGAGTGTATATGTGATGGCTCATGTTGTAGGTTGTGACAGCTCAAAACAGCATCATCCAGATAAACAAAAACACTGAAGAACAGGTCCAAACATAAGTCCGAGATATATCTCTCTCACTCACTCTCTCTCTCTCTCACACACACACACACACACACACATACATCTCTCTCTCTCTCTCTCTCTCTCTCTCTGAACCTTAAGTGCCCAAGGCACATGGGGCTTCCTCAAGAGTTTTCCACAAATGCCTGTGCTTTGCCTTTTTTTCTGCTCTTGCCCAGGTGAGCCCTCTATACACACACACACATATACTCAATGTTTAATCATTTTTCCAGCACTCATGTGGACAGATTAAGACCTCACCTCTAGGTCCCACACAGCTCTTCACTCTCCAAAGGTCCCGCCAAAAATCCCCCTCGTGAGCCTATACTTCAGTCACGTGACCAAATGACCAACATTTAAATAGTCACGCGTCCTGTGGTAAGGTATGATCACATGAACAGACACGACACACCCAGTAACCCATATTCTGCTATAACGAGGTCCCACTTCTCCGAAAAACGTGCGACAATGGATCGTGGTCTTATGCCCTTGCTTACACTGGCTGTCTCAATGCAAAAACAACATGTATGATACATGACAGTCTAAGAAACCAAGCCATGAAGCTCTCATGTCCGACAACACCGCATTATCTGCTGCATTATCTGACCCTTCCTATAATGATCGGCTTACGATCAAATCATCTCCTGACTGATCAGATCGTAGCGTGACTTCATTGTAAGTCAGCACACACCTGTATACCATAGTATTACATGATCAGACCCTGAGAAAATCGTAAACAATGCTAGATGGCTAAACTGATTAATGCGTTGTTCTCTTGTGCCTTGACAGTTGCTCGTCCTACCGAAGTGTGGGGGTTCGAGTCCCAGGTAATTCTCTTGTCATTTCCCTTTCTCTCGTGTCTTAAAACGCTTTGTTTACAACTTTCTCAAAGCCTAATCATACAATACTGTGCAAAAGCCTTGTTGTTTCCTATCTGCAGTAAAGTATTCTAGAATGGCTGAACGAAGTGAAGAGACAAAGCAGAGAAAACGTGAAACATGGCAGCACACGGGAAATCTGAAGGTACCTTCAGCACTAAGCAAGGAGACTGTGATCAGAGAAAATCCTCCGCTGTTTTCTCACACGACAGACTGGCCGTGACCACCCAGAGTTACTGCCAGGTGGTGTCAGCCTGGGCGCGACCTACCACCTAAGAATGATGTGGCTATTAAGACAGCAGGTTAACTTCTCTACCACCTAAGAATGATGAGGCTATTAAGACAGCAGGTTAACTTCTCTACCACCTAAGAATGATGTGGCTATTAAGACAGCAGGTTAACTTCTCTACCACCTAAGAATGATGAGGCTATTAAGACAGCAGGTTAACTTCTCTACCACCTAAGAATGATGAGGCTATTAAGACAGCAGGTTAACTTCTCTATCACCTAAGAATGATGAGGCTATTAGACAGCAGGTTAACTTTTCTATCACCTAAGAATGATGAGGCTATTAAGACAGCAAGTTAACTTCTCTACCACCTAAGAATGATGAGGCTATTAAGACAGCAAGTTAACTTCTCTACCACCTAAGAATGATGAGGCTATTAAGACAGCAAGTTAACTTCTCTACCACCTAAGAATGATGAGGCTATTAAGACAGCAAGTTAACTTCTCTACCACCTAAGAATGATGAGGCTATTAAGACAGCAGGTTAACTTCTCTACCACCTAAGAATGATGAGGCTATTAAGACAGCAGGTTAACTTCTCTACCACCTAAGAATGATGAGGCTATTAAGACAGCAAGTTAACTTCTCTACCACCTAAGAATGATGAGGCTATTAAGACAGCAAGTTAACTTCTCTACCACCTAAGAATGATGAGGCTATTAAGACAGCAAGTTAACTTCTCTACCACCTAAGAATGATGAGGCTATTAAGACAGCAAGTTAACTTCTCTACCACCTAAGAATGATGAGGCTATTAAGACAGCAGGTTAACTTCTCTACCACCTAAGAATGATGAGGCTATTAAGACAGCAGGTTAACTTCTCTACCACCTAAGAATGATGAGGCTATTAAGACAGCAAGTTAACTTCTCTACCACCTAAGAATGATGAGGCTATTAAGACAGCAAGTTAACTTCTCTACCACCTAAGAATGATGAGGCTATTAAGACAGCAAGTTAACTTCTCTACCACCTAAGAATGATGAGGCTATTAAGACAGCAAGTTAACTTCTCTACCACCTAAGAATGATGAAGCTATTAAGACAGCAACTGACAGCTGGAGACCACAACTGATATGCAGTAACATTACATTTATGTTATGGTTAGTAAACGTTGTAAGTTTAACAGAAACTTCCCCAGCGCTGTTGAGGAGAGGTCTGAGACAGAGCAGAAGAGGCGCTGATTCCTCCACCTCTCCCCTCTCCTAGTAGAAGAAACAATCCCAGAGCTTATTCATGCACGTATTTCCTGAAGGAAATGATCCTTCGCGTGACCACAGCACCCCATTAATGTTATGAATGATGACACAGCACCCCATTAATGTTATGAATGATGACACAGCACCCCATTAATGGTATGAATGATGACCACAGCACCCCATTAATGTTATGAATGATGACCACAGCACCCCATTAATGTTATGAATGATGACACAGCACCCCATTAATGTTATGAATGATGACCACAGCACCCCATTAATGTTATGAATGATGACCACAGCACCCCATTAACCCATATTCTGCTATAACGAGGTCCCACTTCTCCGAAAAACGTGCGACAATGGATCGTGGTCTTATGCCCTTGCTTACACTGGCTGTCTCAATGCAAAAACAACATGTATGATACATGACAGTCTAAGAAACCAAGCCATGAAGCTCTCATGTCCGACAACACCGCATTATCTGCTGCATTATCTGACCCTTCCTATAATGATCGGCTTACGATCAAATCATCTCCTGACTGATCAGATCGTAGCGTGACTTCATTGTAAGTCAGCACACACCTGTATACCATAGTATTACATGATCAGACCCTGAGAAAATCGTAAACAATGCTAGATGGCTAAACTGATTAATGCGTTGTTCTCTTGTGCCTTGACAGTTGCTCGTCCTACCGAAGTGTGGGGGTTCGAGTCCCAGGTAATTCTCTTGTCATTTCCCTTTCTCTCGTGTCTTAAAACGCTTTGTTTACAACTTTCTCAAAGCCTAATCATACAATACTGTGCAAAAGCCTTGTTGTTTCCTATCTGCAGTAAAGTATTCTAGAATGGCTGAACGAAGTGAAGAGACAAAGCAGAGAAAACGTGAAACATGGCAGCACACGGGAAATCTGAAGGTACCTTCAGCACTAAGCAAGGAGACTGTGATCAGAGAAAATCCTCCGCTGTTTTCTCACACGACAGACTGGCCGTGACCACCCAGAGTTACTGCCAGGTGGTGTCAGCCTGGGCGCGACCTACCACCTAAGAATGATGAGGCTATTAAGACAGCAGGTTAACTTCTCTACCACCTAAGAATGATGAGGCTATTAAGACAGCAGGTTAACTTCTCTACCACCTAAGAATGATGAGGCTATTAAGACAGCAGGTTAACTTCTCTACCACCTAAGAATGATGAGGCTATTAAGACGGCAACTGACAGCTGGAGACCACAACTGATATGCAGTAACATTTGCATTACATTTATGTTATGGTTAGTAAACGTTGTAAGTTTAACAGAAACTTCCCCAGCGCTGTTGAGGAGAGGTCTGAGACAGAGCAGAAGAGGCGCTGATTCGTCCACCTCTCCCCTCTCCCAGTAGAAGAAACAATCCCAGAGCTTATTCATGCATGTATTTCCTGAAGGAAATGATCCTTCGCGTGACCACAGCACCCCATTAATGTTATGAACGACGACCACAGCACCCCATTAATGTTATGAATGATGGCACAGCACCCCATTAATGGTATGAATGATGACCACAGCACCCCATTAATGTTATGAATGATGACCACAGCACCCCATTAATGTTATGAATGATAACACAGCACCCCATTAATGTTATGAATGATGACCACAGCACCCCATTAATGTTATGAATGATGACCACAGCACCCCATTAATGTTATGAATGATGACACAGCACCCCATTAATGGTATGAATGATGACCACAGCATCCCATTAATGTTATGAATGATGACTACAAAATTCTATACTATCTAACAGCATGTGGCACGCATACTCCCACATGAAAACAGACAGGTTGGCCATGTCCTTATCAAAGAACTTGTTATATATCTGTATGTGGCTCCTTCACAGCATCACATCACTGTCTTGTTACTAGGTACAGCTTGCCGCTGCTAGCATCAACTTCCAGCCTGTTACTAGTCACAGTGTGACAGCGGTGACTCCCATGTTCGCACTCTTTATTACCAACATTAACCTGGCGAGGGCACACACTTTGTGGGGGGAGGGGGGTGGAGAGATCTTGTTCATAAGAAAAGAATGACTGACAACCCAAGCGCCGTATGCACATTCCTGTCACATACATCGATTTTTTTTTCAACGCTTCAGAAAAGAATAATCTTTAGAAATACGGATTTTGTTGTCTCCTTCTGTGGTGAAAGTCTGTCTATCATTTCCTGAATCATGAATGCCACATCGCCGGTTCTCAATCATGTCCTGATCATCATTCCCACATTGGCGATTCTGATTCGTTATTTCCTGAATGATTACTGCCACTTCATTATTTCCTGAATGATTACTGCCACATCGGCGATTCTGATTCATTATATTCCTGAATGATTACTGCCACATTGGCGATTCTGAATCACTATTTCCTGAATTATTACTGCCACATTGGCGATTCTGAATCACTATTTCCTGAATTATTACTGCCACATTGGCGATTCTGAATCACTATTTCCTGAATTATTACTGCCACATTGGCGATTCTGAATCACTATTTCCTGAATTATTACTGCCACATTGGCGATTCTGAATCACTATTTCCTGAATGATTACTGCCACATCGGCGATTCTGAATCACTATTTCCTGAATGATTACTGCCACATCGGCGATTCTGATTCATTATATTCCTGAATGATTACTGCCACATCGGCGATTCTGAATCACTATTTCCTGAATGATTACTGCCACATCGGCGATTCTGATTCATTATTTCCAAGAACAATGTCAAGTGGAATCAACTCTGGAACACTCCTCCTCAGCAAACATTGAGACTGCTCGAGTGGGGGTTTTATTTTGAGATAAACCATGAAGACGGACAGAGACAGACAGACAGACAGAATGGAGGAAGAGGTGTGCATAAATCAAACGTTAAGAGATCAGAGGATTTGTCAGAGAAAGAGAGACAGGCCAGGTAAAAACTGTCCAAAGTCGTGTTCTAGGCGCTGATACTTGTACTCGGCTGCTACGCTCCATCCAAAAGTGAGAACCGTGGTAGTGGAACCTACAGCCAAGTCTATAATCCTTCCGTTCACTCTGGAACTCGACAAACTCAGCTGTAACCTTCTTCCACATCTGACTCGATACTTCTGCTCTAACATCAACATGGGGCCGGGTGTAAGGCAGCAACAATTTCACGGTAAACAAAGAAGAAAACAACACAGTTGGCTATGAACACATGTGGTGAACAAAACAAAAATTTGTGAAAGAAACAAGGCTTTTTGTGTGTGTATCTCTGTGTGCAGTTCGAGTTGAAAATAGAACTTGAAAATATGAACCTATAAAACAAGGGGTGCGACAAGGATGTGTACTATCTCCAGACCTTTTTTTTCTCTGTACAGCGAGAATATTCTAAGAACAATCATCACAGAACCAGGCATAAAAATTGGAGGATATAATATTAACAAACTTCGGTATGCTGACGACACAGTACTGATAGCTGAGAACCAACAAGACCTGCAAAATTTCTTGGATAAAGTCGCCAAAGAAAGTGAACAGAAAGGCCTTACTTTGAACATCAAAAACACAGAGACTATGGTTATATCCAAGAAACAGAATCCACCAGCATGCAGTATTAAATTAAACGGAACTATTCTAAAGCAGGTGCAGAAATTCAAATACCTTGGAGCAGTAATAACTTCAGATGGGAAATGCACAACAGAAATTAGGAACAGAATAGGCCAACCAAAGACTGCATTTCAGAGAATGAGAAACATATTAGCTAACACATCTTTATCAATGAATGTTCGAAAACGAGTCCTAAAATGCTATATTGAACCTATCTTGTTATATGGAAGTGAATCATGGACAATAGGCAGGTCTGCACAAAAATCATTGGAAGCAGCAGAAATGTGGTTTATTAGAAGAATGTTGCGAATCCCCTGGACAGCAAAAATAACTAATGAAGAATGTATGAGAAGAGCTGGAGAGACAAAAAACCTTGTCAAAAAGATAAGAGAGAGACAATGTACTTTCATAGGACATGTAATGAGAAGAGGGGGCATTGAAAATATTATAACAACAGGAAAAACAGAAGGAAGAAGATCAAGAGGAAGACCAAGAGAAATTATACTGGACAGTCTGACGGGATGGTGTGAGAGGAGATCACTAACTGAACTGATGGCCTGCATGAAGGATCGGGTACTCTGGAGAAGCATAATAGCCAACGCCAGTCGGCACGGCACCTGATGATGATGATGTATCTCTATACAAAAGTGACAAACAGTTGGGACTGTTAGAAGCAGAGTCTGTGTAAGATACTTACACATCATACCTGAAGACATGGGATGCAAAGAAATTAATCTTTATAATATAAATATGGCGTGTCGTTGCGGTTGTGGATTACGTTCATTCAACGCTGGCAGAATCTGCCATGACAGACATCGCTTAGTATAACGTACTCTCGGCATCTTCCACTCCCTGTTTGAAAACCGTTCTCAAAAAATACAGTCATTTTCTCACTGTAGGACTATTTTCTTTCCCACAGTACAGCACTCTATATGCTGATGCTGTTTCTGTTACATACACTTTAAAAAAATACTTCTTCACCTGCTAGTCTGTTGTGTCCGAACAAGTGATCAATCACAATTTATTCTACCACTTTCTAGCTATATCACATAACTCACCACTTTGTGCTCTCTTTTGTCCCGGCTTACTGATGCCATAAACCACCAATCTGCGACATCCTGGGCCAGATCATAATTTTTCTTATTAACCAGAGTGGGTCAACTACATTTATCTTTCCACATTTATCTGATCTCCTCCTTGTTGCGGTCCGCGCAAACTAACAGATAAATTACATTTATCTTCCCACACTTATCTGATCTCCCTCCTGTTGCGGTCCGCGCAAACTGACAGATAAATTACATTTATCTTCCCACACTTATCTGATCTCCTTCCTGTTGCGGTCCGCGCAAACTGACAGATAAATTACATTTATCTTCCCACACTTATCTGATCTCCTTCCTGTTGCGGTCCGCGCAAACTGACAGATAAATTACATTTATCTTCCCACACTTATCTGATCTCCTTCCTGTTGCGGTCCGCCAAAATGGCGGATAAATTACACTGATCGTTTCACACCTACTTTATCTCATTCCTTACCGGGACCACGCAAACTGACGGATAAATTACATTTATCTTTCCAATATTTCATTTATCTCCTTCCTTCTGTGGTCCTTTTAAATTGACGTCTCCCAAATATTCATCCGCGGCGATATCACTCCGCGACAGCGTTATCTAATAATGTAAACAAAAAGTGCTCTCCTCTCCGGAAGAGGGGGAAAAGGGGGGGGGCGCTATAAACATGAAGCAGAGCTAAAGGGACAGTACACAGTGTTTCTCTTTAATGATGCTGATACACTGTGTCTGAACAAGAGGATCCCTGTATACAGGAAACAGAATCCACCAGCATGCAGTATTAAATTAAACGGAACTATTCTAAAGCAGGTGCAGAAATTCAAATACCTTGGAGCAGTAATAACTTCAGATGGGAAATGCACAACAGAAATTAGGAACAGAATAGGCCAACCAAAGACTGCATTTCAGAGAATGAGAAACATATTAGCTAACACATCTTTATCAATGAATGTTCGAAAACGAGTCCTAAAATGCTATATTGAACCTATCTTGTTATATGGAAGTGAATCATGGACAATAGGCAGGTCTGCACAAAAATCATTGGAAGCAGCAGAAATGTGGTTTATTAGAAGAATGTTGCGAATCCCCTGGACAGCAAAAATAACTAATGAAGAATGTATGAGAAGAGCTGGAGAGACAAAAAAAACCTTGTCAAAAGGATAAGAGAGAGACAATGTACTTTCATAGGACATGCAATGAGAAGAGGGGGCATTGAAAATATTATAACAACAGGAAAAACAGAAGGAAGAAGATCAAGAGGAAGACCAAGAGAAATGATACTGGACAGTCTGACGGGATGGTGTGAGAGGAGATCACCAACTGAACTGATGGCCTGCATGAAGGATCGGGTACTCTGGAGAAGCATAATAGCCAACGCCAGTTGGCACGGCACCTGACGATGATGATGTATCTCTGTACAAAAGTGACAAACAGTTGGGACTGTTAGAAGCAGAGTCTGTGTAAGATACTTACACATCAAACCTGAAGACATGGGATGCAAAGAAATTAATCTTTATAATATAAATATGGCGTCTCGTTGCGGTTGTGGATTATGTTCATTCAACGCTGGCAGAATCTGCCATGACAGACATCGCTCAGTATAACGTACTCTCGGCATCTTCCACTCCCTGTTTGAAAACCGTTCTCAAAAAATACAATCATTTTCTCACTGTAGGACTATTTTCTTTCCCACAGTACAGCACTCTATATGCTGATGCTGTTTCTGTTACATACACTTTAAAAAAATACTTCTTCACCTGCTAGTCTGTTGTGTCCGAACAAGTGATCAATCACAGTTTATTCTACCACTTTCTAGCTATATCACATAACTCACCACTTTGTGCTCTCTTTTGTCCCGTCTTACTGATGCCATAAACCACCAATCTGCAACATCCTAGGCCAGATCATAATTTTTCTTATTAACCAGAGTGGGTCAACTACATTTATCTTTCCACATTTATCTGATCTCCTCCTTGTTGCGGTCCGCGCAAACTAACAGATAAATTACATTTATCTTCCCACACTTATCTGATCTCCCTCCTGTTGCGGTCCGCGCAAACTGACAGATAAATTACATTTATCTTCCCACACTTATCTGATCTCCTTCCTGTTGCGGTCCGCGCAAACTGACAGATAAATTACATTTATCTTCCCACACTTATCTGATCTCCTTCCTGTTGCGGTCCGCGCAAACTGACAGATAAATTACATTTATCTTCCCACACTTATCTGATCTCCTTCCTGTTGCGGTCCGCCAAAATGGCGGATAAATTACACTGATCGTTTCACACCTACTTTATCTCATTCCTTACCGGGACCACGCAAACTGACGGATAAATTACATTTATCTTTCCAATATTTCATTTATCTCCTTCCTTCTGTGGTCCTTTTAAATTGACGTCTCCCAAATATTCATCCGCGGCGATATCACTCCGCGACAGCGTTATCTAATAATGTAAACAAAAAGTGCTCTCCTCTCCGGAAGAGGGGAAAAGGGGGGGGGCGCTATAAACATGAAGCAGAGCTAAAGGGACAGTACACAGTGTTTCTCTTTAATGGTGCTGATACACTGTGTCTGAACAAGAGAATCCCTGTATACAGGAATCACAGTGATCCTACATTTTAAAAACTGAACCACAGTTTACGACTACATTTATTTTGGAATCTCATATAATGAACAATCATGAGAGTCTAAGATAAAGTATTACACTCAGTTTATTTTACACAAAAATGCCTGTAGTTTAAAATAACATTATCACAGAGATCTTAATGTCAACATTTCGTTGAAAATTCTACAAAATATTTATTCTAGAATGTTATGAGAGAGTCAGAGTTTGGTACTGAAGAGCTACGGAGTTTTTAGGCACAACCATCTACCCTGGATCTAACCGTCTTCTACTCTCCGGTTACCTACTTCTGTACTGTTCAACGACTGTTAAACTACAAATCCATGACTGTTCAACTCCAAATCCACGACTGTTAAACTACAAATCCATGACTGTTCAACTCCAAATCCCCGACTGTTAAACTATAAATCCATGACTGTTCAACTCCAAATCCACGACTGTTAAACTACAAATCCATGACTGTCCAACTCCAAATCCACGACTGTTAAACTACAAATCCATGACTGTTCAACTCCAAATCCACGACTGTTAAACTACAAATCCATGACTGTCCCAACTCCAAACCCACGACTGTTAAACTACAGCCCAGTATATTATGCACAATGTCAATGAAACAATATCTACTGTTAAAAAAACGCAACAAATACGATGTTGTGATTTAAACTGAAGTTTGCTGATCAGACAAGGGCAAACTGCCTGAAACGTTCACCTGGACATCAACTTCACGTGCTGACCCAAACTGTACTCAGCAGATGATTCATGAGCACAGAAAAGTGACACTAGTCAAAATAACATTTTTGACAATAACTCATGACAGGTTCACGAGAATCCCGTGAAACTTACTGAACTCAAAACTCACTGACCATGTTATTGAATGCCTATAAAAGACTGAGGGGACCTGCTAGCGTAGTGGTTAGAGCACTCGTCGAGCAACCGAATGGCTGAAGGTTCGAATCCCCAGCTGAGCGGGATTTTTTTTCCCGACCAATACGGCCCCGAAGTCGACCCAGCTTGGTAAAATGGGTACCAGAGAAAAACTGGGAAAGAAAAGCAGCGAGGAACGAAACTAGCCACCCTACCACATACGCTGATGGCCCTGGATAATGAGCTCTCTAACGCTTCATACCCTACGGCATTTGCTGTGGGACTATCTTTATAAAAGATTGACGTTTCTTGAATCAATTCATTTGAAAATGCGCAAGTACGGCTCACCTCACTACAGAACAATTACTCATCATCACTGGACGTTTACAGACTGGACAGTCACAAAGTGTAGTGGCCAGACAATTTAATCTGGTTAGAAGCACCATTAGTCGACTTTGGAGACGATTTCAAGAAATAGACTCAGTTGCAGACCGGCCGCGCAGTGGAAGACCCATAGTCACAACTCCTGCCGAAGACCGCTTCATACGGCTGCGTCACCTCAGGAATTGTTTTGCATCTGCGTCCTCAACAGTCCAGTCAATGACAGCAGCTCGTCGAATTTCAGATCAAACGGTCAGGAACCGACTGCACGACGCTGGTCTTTGGGCTAGAAGACCCTACAGAGGTCCTGTTCTTAAGGACCGACATCGCCAGAACCGACTGCAGTGGGCGAACCAGCATCGTCAATGGACCGTTGCGAATGATTGGAGAAGGGTTTTGTTTAGTAATGAATCATTCTTTCTGCTCCAGCGACACGATAGACGGAGAAGAGTTCACCGCAGAGTCTATGAGCGCTACGCCCAGAACTGCGTGGATGAGGCTCCTCCCCATGGTGGTAAAGGTATGGTGGTGGAGGTGTGCTGGTGTTGGGAAGAAGCGACCTGGTGCAAACTGCAGGACGCCTGAATGCCCAACGATACGTCGCTGAAATTCTTCGTCCTCACGTCCTTCCACTTCTGGCTGCACCAGGGCCGATTTTTCAGCAGGATAACGCTCGACCTCATGTGGCACAACTCCAAACCCACGACTGTTAAACTACAAATCCATGACTGTCCAACTCCAAACCCACGACTGTTAAACTACAGTCCAGTATATTATGCACAATGTCAATGAAACAATATCTGCTGTTAAAAAAAACGCAACAAATACGATGTTGTGATTTAAACTGAAGTTTGCTGATCAGACAAGGGCAAACTGCCTGAAACGTTCACCTGGACATCAACTTCACGTGCTGATCCAAATTGTACTCAGCAGATGATTCATGAGCACAGAAAAGTGACACTAGTCAAAATAACATTTTTGACAATAACTCATGACAGGTTCACGAGAATCCCGTGAAACTTACTGAACACAAAACTCACTGACCATGTTATTGAATGCCTATAAAAGATTGAGGGGACCTGCTAGCGTAGTGGTTAGAGCACTCGTCGAGCAACCGAATGGCTGAAGGTTCGAATCCCCAGCTGAGCGGGATTTTTTTTTCCGACCAATACGGCCCCGAAGTCGACCCAGCTTGGTAAAATGAGTACCAGAGAAAAACTGGGAAAGAAAAGCAGCGAGGAACGAAACTAGCCACCCTACCACATACGCTGATGGCCCTGGATAATGAGCTCTCTAACGCTTCATACCCTACGGCATTTGCTGTGGGACTATCTTTATAAAAGATCGACGTTTCTTGAATCAATTCATTTGAAAATGCGCAAGTACGGCTCACCTCACTACAGAACAATTACTCATCATCACTGGACGTTTACAGACTGGACAGTCACAAAGTGTAGTGGCCAGACAATTTAATGTGGTTAGAAGCACCATTAGTCGACTTTGGAGACGATTTCAAGAAATAGACTCAGTTGCAGACCGGCCACGCAGTGGAAAACACATAGTCACAACTCCTGCCGAAGACCGCTTCATACGGTTGTGTCACCTCAGGAATCGATTTGCATCTGCGTCCTCAACAGTCCAGTCAATGACAGCAGCTCGTCGAATTTCAGATCAAACGGTCAGGAACCGACTGCACGACGCTGGTCTTTGGGCTAGAAGACCCTACAGAGGTCCTGTTCTTAAGGACCGACATCGCCAGAACCGACTGCAGTGGGCGAACCAGCATCGTCAATGGACCGTTGCGAATGATTGGAGAAGGGTTTTGTTTAGTAATGAATAATTCTTTCTGCTCCAGCGACACGATAGACGGAGAAGAGTTCACCGCAGAGTCTATGAGCGCTACGCCCAGAACTGCGTGGATGAGGCTCCTCCCCATGGTGGTAAAGGTATGGTGGTGGAGGTGTGCTGGTGTTGGGAAGAAGCGACCTGGTGCAAACTGCAGGACGCCTGAATGCCCAACGATACGTCGCTGAAATTCTTCGTCCTCACGTCCTTCCACTTCTGGCTGCACCAGGACCGATTTTTCAGCAGGATAACGCTCGACCTCATGTGGCACAACTCACCATCCAGTTCTTCACAGACAACAACGCCCAGACCATTCCGTGGCCATCCATGTCATCAGACATGAACCCAATAGAACACTTATGGGATGAACTCAACAGACAAGTCCGCCAACCAATCTCCGACGGTTATCTCTTGTACTGCGGGAAGAGTGAGCAGCCATCCCACAACAACAGATCAAACGGCGAATCGGATCCATGTCAAGGAGATGTCATTCTCTGATACAGGCCAGAGGAGGCCATACACCTTTGTTACACGGAGGCCTCGGTCGCAAAGAATAAAAGTCCAAACCAAATTTAATGAACATCATTTCATTGTTAAGCTCTTAAAGTTTCTTCATGCCAGGACTGAAACATTAATTCCGCAAAATAAAATGTTGAAACAAGTTTGAAATTTGGTCTCCATTACGACTACAATAGTGTTGCGTTTCTTCTTTTAACAGTATATATATATATATATATATATATATATATATATATATCATACAGACACAGATTATGCCAGTTGTGGTCAGGTGGGGTGGGGAGACTGATGAGAGGTTTTGGCTTCCCGAAAATGGCCGATTCGGAGGGTCAAGGTACGTATAAGCTCGAGTGTAGTACAGCGTGAAAGCATGTAGTGGGCAGTTGAGACTGGTCAGTGTCATTTTTTTTTTGTTTCGTTCTATGCGATGGCCGGGTAGATGTTGTTTGGGGGAGTCGTTATCGTGGAATAACTGGGCTTATAGTTGTTGAAGTGTTCTGACATTTTCACGTGGGAAAATGATTTTTTTTTTTTTTTTGCTATGATCCCAAAAAAACCCGTGCCTACCTCATGTAGTGTAAGTTTTTTTTTCTTTGTAAGTTGTTGTAAGTATATCTTTGTGTGAGTTGTAAGTATATACATTTTGAGAGTTGTATATTTTGTGAGTTATTTAAGTTTTTGTTGTGAAGTTTTGATGTGTAGCCACTAGAACCGTCTCGTGCTTTTGTTACGTGGTAAATGTTCATAGTTAAGGAAGTGTTAGTCAGAAGTGACAGTGGTCATTAATAAGCCACTGCGCATTTGCTGTGTGTCATTTGTATGCAGTGATATGTATAGTTTTATTTGGCTCGTTTTCATGAAACTTAATGTGAAATAATGTTTTCTTGCTTTGTTTCGAGCTTACAAGATATGAGTTCGCTCATAAAATTGTGATGTGTCAGTTGTGTTTTGTCGTTTTAATTGTCATTTGATGGCGTATTGATTTTTATTTTTCTTATATATATTAAAGGATGTTAAGCATCACAGCAGTCATCGACGATTATGGGTGATTATATTTTAGAACTAAGTGTTGTGTGATATGCATTAATGAAGATATTTTTTTAGTGTTCTAGCAGAAGATTTCGACGTTTCCTTCTGTTGTAGAGCATTTTGTAGTAGAAGAGAGAGTTAACAACTTGCACGAGATATCTGCCCTTAGAGCGGGCTTGAGATGAATGTTGGTAGGAAAGACTCATAAGAATGTTTTACGATTTAGTGTTTGTAAAAAGGGACACAAGAGTAATGATGACTTTGACCCCCATGGTTTAGTTCTTGAATTTTAAGTATTTCTTTGTTCTATGTATTTTATATATTTTAATGCGGTTTTTGTCCGTACAGTGGTTCTGGTTATCACCCAGTCGTGGTCGTGTCATGTGGCTATCTGGTTTCCGTTAATAAAGATAACCACTTATTTTTCCGGGATCAAATATTATAGTTTTCGCTGGTTTATTTTTTTCTCATGTAATGTCAGCGATGCCCAGTGATATACGACCCACGACAAATAAATTAGTTATCCGGGTAATCTGCTGCAACGTAAAATATTAAAAGAAAATTAGGACCCGGAAAAAGTATTTGTGGATGCTGTTTTAGTTTCCATTCGGCACGATTTGTACACAACAAGTGGGAAGCAGTTGAAAGTCAACAGAGCGTCTTTAGAAGCATAAAAATAAAGTCATAACATTCATATACAGTATAACTATTCTACACTGACCTGAAATCTTAGATTATTAAAGACCCGGTATGAGGTCATCAACCCAGTCTAAGATTATCAAAGACCCGGTATGAGGTCACCTACCCCAGCCTAAGATTATCAAAGATGACAGTATGGGGTCACCGACCCCAGCCTAAGTTATCAAATACTACCGGTATGAGGTCATCTACCCCAGTCTAAGATTATCAAAGATGACACAGTATGAGGTCATCGACCCCAGTCTAATATTATCAAAGATGACATAGTATGAGATCATCGACCCCAGCCTAAGCATTATCAAAGAAAACCAGGTATGAGGTCATCGACCCCAGCCTAAGATTATTAAAGACGACCGGGTATGAGGTCACCTACCCAAGTCTAAGATTATTAAAGACGACCGGGTATGAGGTCACCTACCCCAACCTAAGATTGTCAAAGACGACCTAGTATGAAGTCAACGATCCAAAGCTAAGACTGCCAAAGATGACTTATAATACCGTCATGAGAGTCTGATACGGAGGTCCACGTGTATAAGACATACACACGTTACTGTGCATACAACACAACCATGGTACCAGAAGACAGAAATGAAATACACAACTGTAACACGGAATATGAAAGTAAAAAAGATGACAAAAAGCACAAGAACAATGGCAAGCACGGACACCCCCATGTACTGAGAGTGATCTATATACCAGTGGCTCCCAACCTTTCCACATTCAAGGATCACCTGATCCAACTACATTCAAGATAAGGCCCATCATCTTATATAAATATCGCAATGCCAGGAATCCTTCATTGTTTTTAACTTAGTGGATGGCACTTAATCGATAACGCAACCACGAATCACTTGATAATATTCCCAGAAACACTAGTAGTCCGTGGGCTATACGGTGAGAGCCACTGATGTATACCATAAAGAAAGATCACTCTTACCGGTTAGAAATCAACAAACGCCAACCAACATACTCCTACATAAAAACATACATCAGTAAGAGAGATTTTACGGTTCGTGAGTCCCCTCCAGCCATTTTAACGCTAGAAAACAAGCACACACCTGACAGCTCAGAATACGTGCAATGTGTACTCACAACTATCGTGCGAATTTAGATCTCTGCTCTATCTCCTCCGCGGTGACTTGCCTCCCAAGCGACAATGTCTGGCTTACTCAAATGCCGGCAGTTTCACATCAGACCTTTCCTTCTGGAATATTCGATTTTAAAAAAATATCTCTCAAAAATTCATAACGCTATTCCAACAACTTGCTATATGAACAACTTTTTTTTTCTGATTCAAAGACAGACCGCTGCAACAGTTTCACTTTTGTTTGGCGGAACACTGGAATGTTCAGATATCACAGAGACTAAATGTGAGGCTGTTGTGACGTTACAGATGTCACTGTACTCATATGACAAATAACTGCGCAGATAAGTGTGTACTGTTCAATAGATCTCGGCTCCATGCCTGTCACGCTCTAGATATTTACGTCACGCATAGATCATGCCCGATTCTTGCAGGCGATTACAAGCACCGTATTCGACTTTCTGATACCAGCACACTGTGAATATTTTATAAGTAAATTTGATAAAACACCCATGGGAAACAAAAAATAAAAAATATGCCTGCATTTTATATTTATATAATTCACAAACAAAACGATAGGCTGTTGACAGAACTGAATGAAACAGAACAATCAACATAAGCGTCGATATAAGGCCCATCATCTTATATAAATATCGCAATGCCAGGAATCCTTCATTGTTTTTAACTTAGTGGATGGCACTTAATCGATAACGCAACCACGAATCACTTGATAATATTCCCAGAAACACTAGTAGTCCGTGGGCTATACGGTGAGAGCCACTGATGTATACCATAAAGAAAGATCACTCTTACCGGTTAGAAATCAACAAACGCCAACCAACATACTCCTACATAAAAACATACATCAGTAAGAGAGATTTTACGGTTCGTGAGTCCCCTCCAGCCATTTTAACGCTAGAAAACAAGCACACACCTGACAGCTCAGAATACGTGCAATGTGTACTCACAACTATCGTGCGAATTTAGATCTCTGCTCTATCTCCTCCGCAGTGACTTGCCTCCCAAGCGACAATGTCTGGCTTACTCAAATGCCGGCAGTTTCACATCAGACCTTTCCTTCTGGAATATTCGATTTAAAAAAATATCTCTCAAAAATTCATAACGCTATTCCAACAACTTGCTATATGAACAACTTTTTTTTTCTGATTCAAAGACAGACCGCTGCAACAGTTTCACTTTTGTTTGGCGGAACACTGGAATGTTCAGATATCACAGAGACTAAATGTGAGGCTGTTGTGACGTTACAGATGTCACTGTACTCATATGACAAATAACTGCGCAGATAAGTGTGTACTGTTCAATAGATCTCGGCTCCATGCCTGTCACGCTCTAGATATTTACGTCACGCATAGATCATGCCCGATTCTTGCAGGCGATTACAAGCACCGTATTCGACTTTCTGATACCAGCACACTGTGAATATTTTATAAGTAAATTTGATAAAACACCCATGGGAAACAAAAAATAAAAAATATGCCTGCATTTTATATTTATATAATTCACAAACAAAACGATAGGCTGTTGACAGAACTGAATGAAACAGAACAATCAACATAAGCGTCGATATAAGGCCGTATCTGCTTCCAAGTATCGCCCAGCATCGCTATTTCTACCTGCGTTAGCGCGTGCATTTTAAAATTGCTGTAGGAAATAAACGCTGAAGATGACAGGATCCTGCATGGCACAAATAGCATATAATATCCTGCCAAGAATATCTGCTCACATCCGCTGCTGTCTCCTCCCTCCGTCATGGCATTTACAATTAAAGAAAGAATAGCAGGCTGACAACTCTTCCACCTGACACACTCTGGAGACACGCCACGGGCGGGTAGGAATCTACACAAACAACTGAATAAGATCAACAAAGAAAGCACATAAAGAAGATCAGGACTAAACGGCAAGTCATGAGATTTATGATATCCAGCAAAATGGCAAGTTGTCTTCCTTCTCGTCGTTCGCGCTCAAAAGGGCGTTGGCTCCTTCGTGTCGGAGTTATTATATACAGCTTTCGGGCCAACACATCCGACTTCGCCTAGACGTATATTTTTAGACAGGGTTCGTCTTCCCATTGTAATCCACATACCCTTGATCAGACTGCTCTTTGTTTCCTGTGGCACCACTTGGAGGTAGAATAAGATCTTGGCCGGCTATGGTTCGCTTAACACTGACACAGGCGGTCGGCTACGGGTCACAAGTCACAGACCGTCATCTTGTTGAGTATGAGCAGTGCAACTTCGCTCCCGCAACTCTAGTGAGATACTCACACAGATAAACATAACTTTCATGCAAGTGAATGTATTAGGTTAGTGCAGAACAACAATTACAACTGGTTTAAATAAATGCAAATCTCATCAAATAAAGACACGACGGTTTGTAATTAACAGCTTGCAGATAAACCAACAAGAACATGGAAAAGTGCATTACAGAGTTCTATAGAGAATATACTGTCTTTATTCGTATGTACTATTCAGATATTTAAATCAAATGATAATCAATTCATATAATTAAATCAGATGATAATCAGATAGCATAAGAATAGACATATACATGGGCAGGTACATCAGTTATTACTTTCAGTTAGCAGACTTGTAATTTTTCTTAACTTCAATAAGAAACTTTGATATCGCCATTTTAAAGTGCAGTTGGTCGAGTTTACTGGGGGGTCCCACTTAAAATATAACTAACAAAACAACAACTAAAGTGATACGTCACGTGACAGCCACTTACTAACAAAACAACAACTAAAGTGATACGTCACGTGACAGCCACTTACTAACAAAACAACAACTAAAGTGATACGTCACGTGACAGCCACTTACTAACAAAACAACAACTAAAGTGATACGTCACGTGACAGCCACTTACTAACAAAACAACAACTAAAGTGATATCACGTGACAGCCACTTACTAACAAAACAACAACTAAAGTGATACGTCACGTGACAGCCACTTACTAACAAAACAAGTGATACGTCACGTGACAGCCACTTACTAACAAAACAACAACTAAAGTGATACGTCACGTGACAGCCACTTACTAACAAAACAACAAATAAAGTGATACGTCACATGACAGCCACTTACTAACAAAACAACAAATAAAGTGATACGTCACGTGACAGCCACTTACTAATAAAAGAGGAAAACACACGACAGATTTCAGCTAATTTGTGGAGACAGATTCTAGAAATAAAACCTGACCACCCACCATGATCAAACATCTTCTTCTACCTCAGTTTTAAACAAGAAATGGGAAGAAGAGAGGAGGGGTGGGGGTGGTGATGGGTAATGTGTTTTTATTCATGGAAATGTTGGAGCGCTGGGAGTGCCCTTCTTGGCCTGCCTTCTGGCAGGAGGTGGGTCGCAAACTGCAGACAACGGTAATTAAGGTGCCACGCCTTGCGCGAAGACCTCATCGACGATCACTGATGTCTGGACCTCACTAAATGCAATGCCTAGTCCTCATCAATGATCACCAAAATGTGATGTCTGGAGTAAATGCTAACTAAATCACCAGCAGCAAGGGCTACGTCACTGGAAGCCAGGTGTCACACTGTCTTAAATCACCAGCAGCAAGGGCTACGTTACTGAAAGCCAGGTGTCACACTGTCTTAAATCACCAGCAGCAAGGGCTACGTTACTGAAAGCCAGGTGTTACACTGTCTGACGCTGGGATTGGGGGGGGGGGGGGCACTCTGCTACAAGATATGTCTCTCTCACTAATAACAGGCTCCCGGGCTTCTAAAACATCAGGGGAAAAAAGGGCACTATTTTCTGCCAGGACAAGAACAAGTCTGTAGATTTCTCTGTAGAGAAATGAGATTACTATACTGAGGCAACATGCGGTCTACAAGTAAAATATATTCAAAACGAATTAAAACTTCTAAAAACCTTACACATTGTGTAACATTATTTCTGCTCTCACACCACCCCCCCCCCCAAAAAAAAACCCAATTAACAGCTATAGGGCATTCGTTATCTACCAGTTTAAAGACTGGAAGGGGTGGGTATACATGAAAAAAATGGAGGCGAGAATAAAGAGGATATCTAACAAACAAAAGAGTAATGAACTAGCAAGATACGAGACGGCGCTAACATCAACTTACTGGGCACATTGGGCATCAGAGGATAACTTAGGAGTGAAGACAAACAAATAAAAAGGTCAATAACTCTCTCCCCCCCCCCCTCTCTCTCTCTCTCTCTCTCTCTCTCTCTTCACAACTTGTTTAAAAACAAAGACGCAAGGCCAACAGACTAACGCCTTGAATATCTGTCACAGACTTCACAACACCTGGTTCCTTCTGATCAAGTGTCACTCTTGCAACAAAACGACTGACAAGACAACTTCATCGACCATCATCATCATCATCATCATCATCATCGCCTTTCACTCCCTTGAGAGCATAGGCCACGCATAAAGGCTCTCCAGTCATCCCTGTTCTTGGAATTATTCTCTGCTTCCTTCCATGTGTATCCCTTGTCTCTGAGCACTGTCATATTTTCTCTCCTCCAAGTAAGTCTAGGTCTTCCTCGTTTTCTGTTTCCTTGAGCATTTCATGTCAGTGCCTGTCTTGTTATCCTAGTGTCGGGTTTTCTCAGAGTGTGGCCAATCCACCTCCACTTCCTAGACATGATTTGTAGGTTCACAGGTTCTTGTCCTGCCCTTTCCAAGACCTCCTCGTTCTTGATCTTGTCCTGCCATTTAATGTTTAAAATCCTCCTCAAGCAGTAGTTCATGAATGTTTGTATCCCCTGTTGTACCTACTTGGTCATAACCCATGTCTCCGAACCATATAGCAGGACAGTCTTTCATCGACCATATTATCTATTTTTGTCTTCTACACTGAGCACTTTTACATCACCGTTTCAGTCAACTTTCTCATACAGCAGCAGCTTTACAGAATGAGCGTATTTGCTCCCACATGCTGTAATATGTGCCCAGCCAGCCACAAAATGGCCTCTAGCTTTTTCAAACATTCTAATCGATTAGAGAAATTTTCCATTAATCTCTCTTCTTTATTTACGACCTTTTTTTATTATCTGTCACAATCCATCGCCAAGTTTTCAAGCATACACACAGACATTCTTTAAAAATATAATTAAACGCGCACGCACGCACACACACACACACACACACACACGCTTGCTCATACGTCAATGTTTCGGTTCAAAATGGTATACAGCAAAATTGGGCAACTCCTGGCCCCCGGTAATAAATTCATCTTTCCGTAAGCATTTTCAAGTGTCTATAAGTTGCGAAACTGGAGGAAATAATTTAGCAAGAAAAGGTCATTGTAACTGATGGCAGCTGTACAGAAATAACACTTCCCTCCTCTTGCTCAACAATCTGGGCAAAGTTTTATTAGTGCTCACACAGTCATTGCAGTGCGATGCTGCTATATCCAGAAGTTCCAGAAAACAGTTGTTCATACTGAAATGTTCTGTTTCACGCTGAAGGCGAGATCAATCTGAATTGAGCTCGTGAGAGGCAGGGCGCACAACAATGAACAATATTACTGGGTAAATATAATTTACGCCAGCGATAATTCACAACAGAAAAATGTTGAGATACCGAATTTCTAGTCCTGGATCCAGCAAATACTGCTAAAACGGGAATCAATACTGCGACCCTGCGACACTGGACGAGGAGGAGAGAAGCGCTTGCTGGCGGCGGCCATGAGACAAGGTATTAAGTGGTGGTGCTGGGAAAGGCAGGGGAAGTTTAACGCCTTGGCTTTTCTCAGGAATAGAAATCAATCTGCATGACGTAACAGCGACATGAAAGAGAAGTGAAAAGGATGTGAGAAAATGTCGTCATGTGGGCGAGGGGTGGAGCCTCAATACTAACTGCGCTACAGGTTATTAAGGACGGAATAGTTAAGGCGAGAAAGTGTGTGTGAGACAGAGAGAATGTGTGTGAATGTGTGTGTGTGCGTGCGTGCGTGTGTGTGTGTGTTTTTTAATATCGATGTACTTAAGAACGAGATGAACAGTCTGACGGCGAAAGATAGCTGGCTATAAATGCTTGTAGTTGGCTGTGTTCTGTAACCTCAGCTATGAATGTACCAAGACTTCATACAGGCCGAGCTGTGTGACATGCACCGACCGCGCCAGAACACAAGAAGAAAACCTACTAGTGAAGTTAGCGAAGGTAGTCTGGTCTGAAGGACGGTCACAAGATCGTGTCTATGAATTAAAAGTTAGAAAGGACCATTATCCGTGGACTCTGGAGATGTTTACACGAGTTCTGGTCCCATCCTCAGCATCAGGTTACACTAAAGACTAAATGCCGATATATTCTACAATGTGAAGTTACTAAACGTAGACACAGTATAAAATACAGTTACTAAATATAGACACATTATAAAATATAAAGTTACTAAATGTAGACACATTTTTTTAAAATGAAGTTATTAAATTTCAGTCAGTCATTTGCATGTCCCTTGAGGACATTTGCCTCCATAACAATTCTCCTGTAGGCCTCTCGGTTGTAAGCAAGATGCCCTGCTGCTGATGCGTCCATTCGCAGATCATCAACGATGTCTTCCAGTCATCTTCACCTTGGTCTTCCTCTCTTTCTTTTTTCCATTATGTACCCTTTAAAGACGGTCTTCTCTAGATTATCATGATGTTTAATGTGTCCAGAATATTTACGTTTTCTCTCTGTTTAATCCTTTTTACTAGCCACCGTTCTTCAATATTAAGTTCTTGTAGTACGGACATCTTTTTTTGTCCATGATATTAGAAGAACTCTTCTGTAGCATTTACATTCAAAGGCATCTATGTGTTTCTCAGCTGTTTTGTTAAGTGTCCAGGTCTCACAGGCATATACTGCGATGAGAAAGATGCATGCCCTTAAAAATCTTATTTTTGTAGTTCTGTCTGTTCCTCTCCACAGATTCTTTAGTTGTTTTATTTTTTGAAGAGTCCTCCTTTTAATTTCCCTCATTGTATCTCCATTATTAGTTTGTAATGATCCACGATATTCAAAACTCTCCACTTCTTCAAAGTTTTCCTCATTGATACATATTGCAGTTGCCTTATTTGTTTTGTCAGTTGTCATCAATTTTGTTTTCTTCGCATTAAGATAAAAGTTTTGCTCTTCGCTGTTCTTACAAAGTGACATAATTAGTTTTTCTATTCCCTTTTGTGTTGTGAACAGGAATACTGTGTCATCAAAATATCTAATATCTGGTAATTCATAACCTCCAATTGTTATGGCATTGTAATATTCTTTGTCTACATCTTCTCTAACATTCCTCATTATATTTTCAGTATACAAGTTAAATAAGCAAGACGACAATATACACCCCTGACAGACCCCTTGTTTTATGTCAAACCAATCAAAACTGACTTGGACGCAACACATCAACAGTGCAGAAGCAAAAGCCAGAAGAAAACTAGCCATATTAAGAAAATTAAGTGGAACCACACGGGGAGCTAGTGAAAGAATCCTCAAGAATGTATATCAGCAAAGTATTCTAACACATTTAGAATATGGCTCAACATCTTGGTGCACAGCATCAAACACTACGCTGCATAATCTAGACAAGGTTCAAAATCAGTCACTACGGATTATCACAGGTGCCATGAGGTCCACACCAATAGTAGAAATGCAGAAAATAGTTGGTGTTCAAGCGCTAAAGGAACGTAGAGACACAAAGGTCATAACCATGGGAGAGAAATTCCTTAGCTCTGTAAGCCATCCCCTGAAGGAGAGATTCAATAACTTGGCATTAAGCCGGCTTAAAAGAAGCAGCTTCATTCACCAGGCCAAGCGTATGCGTAAGCTGATATCTGACCTTCCAACTGTAGTCGCTCCATTATCATCTGTACCAGAGCATACACCATGGAAAGAACCAGATTATACACAAATAACTATTCAGACTGAAGTGAAAGGTGTGCAGAATGGTGAGATGCAAAGCAGCCTTGTAAGATCAACAGCCACACTTAGTGTGCTAGATGACAAATATCCATGTGACACCTGGATACGTGCGTATACAGACGGATCTGCACACAATGCCATAAAGAATGGAGGGGCAGGAGCACATATTGAATATCCAAACAACACCACTGACAAGATTTCCATACCCACTGGAAAATACTGCAACAACTTTGATGCAGAAGTTAGGGCAATTATTGCTGCAGTTGAAAAACGACTCCAGAATTGATACATGTCCTGTAGTAATTCTCACAGATGCAAGATCAGTACTGGAAGCTCTTCAGTGCAACAAACTACCAGACCTTAAGGATGCCTTGTCAAAAACTGGCTTACAACATGGAGTCACTCTGCAATGGATTCCCTCTCACTGTGGGATACCAGGCAATGAGAAAGCTGACCATCTGCCCAAAGAGGGCACTGAAATGGAGCAACCAGACATACCAATCACCTATAATCAGAAGAAAAGCATGATAAAAACCTACAGGAAGCCACAAACACCACCACATGATGACTATCACATGCTAAACAGAAAGGAACAAGTCACCATCTTCCGTCTCCGAACAGGACACACCCGACTCCGAAGTCATATGTATACAAAGTTTAAGGTTGGTACTACTAATCTATGTACATGTGCCCAGGTGCCCCAAACTGTGGAACATATCCTCCAGAACTGCACCAACTATGAAACACTGAGAAATAATTACTGGCCCAGTGAAACCACTAAAGAAGATAAGCTCTACGGTTCCATACATGAATTACAAAAAACAGTGAAATTTATTCAAGAGACACTACTGCAGGTATAGACAGACAATGCGAACGAAGAAGAAGAAGAAGATGTCAAACCAAGTTGTTGTTTCACCATTTATTCTCATTGCAGCCTGTTGGCCTACATACAGCAATGATAATAATTGAATCACATGTATTGGAAATCCCATTTCTTCCCATTATTTCCCAAAGTTTCTGCTGTCGTACACAATCAAATGCCTTTGAATAGTCTACAAAAGATAAATATAGGCTCGCATTAAATTTTCTGCATTTTTCTATTATTAATCTTATGTTGAATATATGATCTCTCGTTCCTCTTCCCTGTCTAAAACCATCTTTGGCCATATTGATTTCTATTTTCTTTCGAAATCTACTCGTCATGATTTTAATAGAATTTTACTGCCATGACTAATCAGGGCAGCGATATGAATACAGTTCTTTTCCGTTCTTTTGGCCAAATACCTGAATACCATATTTTTTTACACAGTGCATGATAGATTGTTCCACATTCCTTTCCTCCTACTTTAGTTCAGCTGTTATCTCATCACATCCTGGTGATTTACCATTTTTCAGATTCTTTATTTCCCATAAAACTTCTTCAGTTCTCGGTTCTGGTTGTAATTGCAGACACTTTCTAAAATATGAAGTTACTAAATGTAGACAGTCTCAATACTTTCTCATTCTCAGATATTAACGGCAGGTTAGAGATTACTCTACACCAGATCTTGGGGTCACTGGTGACTGACGGGCAAGCAGAAGCATGCGCACACATACACGCAGAAAACAACTCCAGAAACTGACAGTATATAAACTCATGAGCCTGACAGAGGCCAGTGTTAATTGCATGAAACAAGGAAGACACTGACATGAGCCTGACAGAGGCCAGTGTTAATTGCATGAAACAAGGTCAAGACATTGACATGAGCCTGACAGAAGCCAGTGTTAACTGCACGAAACAAGGAAGACACTGACATGAGCCTGACAGAGGCCAGTGTTAACTGCACGAAACAAGGAAGACACTGACATGAGCCTGACAGAAGCCAGTGTTAATTGCATGAAACAAGGAAGACACTGACATGAGCCTGACAGAAGCCAGTGTTAACTGCACGAAACAAGGAAGACACTGACATGAGCCTGACAGAAGCCAGTGTTAATTGCATGAAACAAGGAAGACACTGACATGAGCCTGACAGAGGCCAGTGTTAATTGCATGAAACAAGGAAGACACTGACATGAGCCTGACAGAGGCCAGTGTTAATTGCACGAAACAAGGAAGACACTGACATGAGCCTGACAGAAGCCAGTGTTAATTGCACGAAACAAGGAAGGCACTGACATGAGCCTGACAGAAGCCAGTGTTAATTGCACGAAACAAGGAAGGCACTGACATGAGCTTGACAGAAGCCAGTGTTAATTGCATGAAACAAGGAAGACACTGACATGAGCCTGACAGAAACCAGTGTTAATTGCACGAAACAAGGAAGACACTGACATGACCTTGACAGAAGCTAGTGTTAATTGCACGAAACAAGGAAGACACTGACATGAGCCTGACAGAAGCCAGAACTAATTGCACGAAACAAGGAAGACACTGACATGACCTTGACAGAAGCTAGTGTTAATTGCACGAAACAAGGAAGACACTGACATGAGCCTGACAGAAGCCAGAACTAATTGCACGAAACAAGGAAGACACTGACATGACCTTGACAGAAGCTAGTGTTAATTGCACGAAACAAGGAAGACACTGACATGACCTTGACAGAAGCCAGTGTTAATTGCACGAAACAAGGAAGACACTGACATGACCTTGACAGAAGCCAGTGTTAATTGCATGAAACAAGGAAGACACTGACATGACCTTGACAGAAGCCAGTGTTAATTGCATGAAACAAGGAAGACACTGACATGACCTTGACAGAAGCTAGTGTTAATTGCACGAAACAAGGAAGACACTGACATGACCTTGACAGAAGCCAGTGTTAATTGCACGAAACAAGGAAGACACTGACATGACCTTGACAGAAGCCAGTGTTAATTGCATGAAACAAGGAAGACACTGACATGAGCCTGACAGAAGCCAGTGTTAATTGCATGAAACAAGGAAGACACTGGCAAGAGAAAGCACGTCTCCGAAAACGTGGCAGACACTACTGGCAGCAAGAGCCAGTAATATTAACGCGCTCTGGGCAAGTAGTTCAGGGCTCTAGAACCTGTACCGGATACACTATTGGCGGTTCATGAACAGCTTAGCGTCCTGTAAATAATATAGACAAGCATCAAAAGAAATGGTACAGTAAAATGTTATTTCACGTATCCAGACGGACGCGGCAAATGTGAGCCAAGTGAACTGGACATGAAACAGAGCGGTGCTAGAGTTCCATTTTATGTAGGTGGTCATGAAATAGAATATTGCTATAGTGGATCACTATGAAGGTGGTCATGAAATAGAATATTGCTATGCTATAGTGGATCGCTATGAAGGTGGTCATGAAATAGAATATTGCTATGCTATAGTGGATCGCTATAAAGGTGGTCATGAAATTGAATATTGCTATGCTATAGTGGATCGCTATGAAGGTGGTCATGAAATAGAATATTGCTATAGTGGATTGCTATGAAAGTGGTCATGAAATAGAATATTGCTATAGTGGATTGCTATGAAAGTGGTCAAGAAATAGAACACTGCTATAGTGGATCATTATGAAAGTGATCATGAAATGTTTCATACAGTCAGATACAGAATTACGAAATGTTTTATACTGTCATATATGGAATCATGAAATGCTTTATACACGCTGAAAAGGAATCATGAACTATTTTATGCAGCCACACAAGGAATCATGGAATGTTCAGAACAATAAAACAATATCAAAGATAGCATAGAGATATTTTAAGATATTTCTGCCAGAGAAAAGAGAAATAACTTCGGACACTTCTTGTCTCCACTCTCGTGTTATACTTCCATGATGATGAAGGACAGATGTCAGATAAACTGACGCAGTGGATGAGCAGAATTTAGACGGAAAATGATGGCTTTAGTCTGTCCGTACACCAGACACGCGGAGGTCGGGCACGTGTCGCACACTATTATAATCATCCAAAAACATGATCCGGGTGAAGCAGTTAGCCAATTCTCTCTACAGCTGGGGGTCGATTCTCTACAGCTGGGAGTCGATTCTCTATAGCTAAGAGTCGATTCTCTATAGCTAAGAGTCGATTCTCTACAGCTGGGGATCGATTCTCTATAGCTAGGAGCCGATTCTCCACAGCTGGGGTAGATTCTCTACAGCTGGGAGTCGATTCTTTATAGCTAAGAGTCGATTCTCCATAGCTAAGAGTCGATTCTCTACAGTTGGTAGTCAATTCTCTATAGCTAAGAGTTGATTCCTCTATAGCTAAGCGTCAATTCCCTATAGCCAAGAGTCGATTCTCTATACTGTATATAGAAATTTTTTGTGAGCAGAAAGTTGAGCTCGCCCTGATCAACTAAAAACTTGATTAAACTGAGTGAATGGACGTATGACAACAAACCCGCGTCAAGGAATTTTACTCAAAAAATCAATACTTGGATCCCATCATCACAACACCAACTCAAAGAGCTGGCACTTCTTACAACTTCAGTCAGGCTCAAATGTAAATGCTCCGCCTTCACAAGATATCTGTAGGCGTTATAACTGAATATGTTACTAAGCACAATATCTACCCGCCCAGCATTACCAAGAACTAGTTCAAATTTTTTTATGGTAACGGGAAAAAAATAATAATATGAAAGGATTATTAGATTTAACTTCCCCTGTCAAAAAATGTCAAGTGACGACCATAGAGAGCCATTTTATCCCATTCTAGACCTGGAAGTTGAGTCTTAATAATCTCCAGACGTGGCTGGCAAGTTGATCAGTACTGTATAAGTCAGTGACATAAGGCAGGAGATGTGTTCGTGGCGGCTCCCAGGCTTCTACCGGAGTCACAGTCAACCTGACCTCATTTTCACTTTCCCAAGTCAGTCAGTCATTTGCATGTCCCTTGCCGAACTTTTCCTCCCTAACAGCTCTTCAGTGGGCCTTTCGGTTGTCAGCAAGATGCTGATGCATCCATTTTTACACTATCAAGGATGTCTTGCAGCCATCTTCGCCTTAGTCTTCCTCTCTTTTGTTTCCCATTATGTATCCTTCCAAGATGATCTTCTCTAAATTATCATGACGTTTAATGTGTCCAAAATATTGAAGTTTTCTCTCTTTAATCCTCTTTACTAGCCAGCCTTCTTCAATATTAAGTTTTAGTAGTATGGATATATTTGTTCCTTTTTGTGTCCATGAGATCTGAAGGACTCTTCAATAGCATTTACATTCAAAGGCATTTATGTGTTTCTCAGCTGTTTTGTTAAGTGTCCAGGTCTCACAGGCATACGGTGCGATGGAAAAGATGCATGCCCTTAAAAATTTTACTTTTGTAGTTCTGTCTGTTCCTCTCCACATATTCTTTAGTTGTTTTACTTTCTGAAGAGCGATACATGTCCTCCTTTTAATTTCCCTCATTGTATCTCCAATTATAGTTAGTAGTGATCCAAGATATTCACAACTGTCCACCTCTTCAAATTTTTCCTCATTGATACATATTTCAGCTGCCTTGTTTTCGCAGTAAGGGCGTTAATTTGGGTGCCCCACATGGGCCGTTCAGAAACTTCCAGGGTAGTGCCTGTAAACTAATATGTTCTAGTGATGTTATTGTTGTTCTTGGAAAATTCACGCAGTCTACATTTAATAACAAAGCGGAAGTAATGTCTTGTGACATTTCTGGGCAAGCAGAGATCAGTTTGAGTGATAATGTACAGGGGTCAACGCTTAAAAGGTTTCCATGTTAAAATAAGGCTGGTCATTCTGTGACGTATGTCAGACTCTGACACCTGATAACTAAGTTATGACACAGACTCTGACATCTGACAACTAAGTTATGATACAGACTCTGACATCTGATAACTAAGTTATGATACAGACTCTGACATCTGATAACTAAGTTATGACACAGACTCTGACATCTGATAACTAAGTTATGATACAGACTCTGACATATGATAACTAAGTTATGATACAGACCCTGACATCTGATAACTAAGTTATGATACAGACTTTGACATCTGATAACTAAGTTATGACACAGACTCTGACATCTGATAACTAAGTTATGATACAGACTCTGACATCTGATAACTAAGTTATGATACAGACTCTGACATCTGATAACTAAGTTATGATAGACTTTAACGCATGGGAACAGAACAAAGTCACTCAGCGGGAGAGAGGGAGAGGGGCGTGTGCTTTATATAAATCTTGCGGGCCGCACCAAAACAATAATAACAAAGGCATAACCTGATCGATATAACTGAGAATATGATGTATTTAGGGGATTTGGCCACGCCCAAGGCGTGGAATCTTCCACAAGTTCAACACTTATACCTTACATTGATCATACGAGTTCTCAACTTGATACTGCGTTCACGCAGTTCTGTGTGCGCGTGCTGACCTGAGCATGGAGAAGATTGTGTGAGAGACGGGCTTCAACAGCCACACTCTTCCCCAAGTAAACACGGAAACAGAGAGGGCTGTACATTTACACGCAAAAGCTCATCACTATCATGTTCCATCTTCACAAGGCAGGCTGACCAAAAGTTGTTATGTTGCTTGCTCTCACTGAACGTGCTCAGGCTGATTCCTGGCCGCCATAGCTTTATATCTCTTCCCCTTATTCTCCCCACCCCCTCTCACATCGATGTCTTCCCTTTTCTCCCCTACCCCCAGAACGATATCGATATCTTTACCCTTCTCCCTTTTTTCCTTGATGTTAGTGTCTTCCCTTTTTTCCATTCATATCGATGTCTTCCCTTTTTTCCATTCATATCGATGTCTTCCACTTTCTTACCTACCCCCCCCCCATCCAGATATCGATGTCTTCCACTTTCTTACCTACCCCCCCCCCATCCAGATATCGATGTCTTCCACTTTCTTACCTACCCCCCCCCCATCCAGATATCGATGTCTTCCACTTTCTTCCCCCCCCCCATCCTATCGATGTCTTCCACTTTCATTCATATCGATGTCTTCCATTCATATCGATGTCTTCCACTTTCTCCCCCCTCCCCCATCCAGATATCGATGTCTTCCTCCGTTTTATCCCCGTTTCCTCCCCATTTCCCCAATCGATGTCTTTCCCCTTTTTCTCCCCCCTCCTTCTACCCCCCCCCCTCATATAGATGTCTTCCCCACTCATATTTATGCATATGTTTTCCTCCACTTCCCTCCCTCTATCATCGATATCGTTCCCTTTCTGTCCATTTGTATCAATGTCTTCTCCCTACTCTCTACTCTCCCCTCTCAACCCAATATTGATGTCTTCTCTATTTTTTTTCTTTTTTCCCTTCCTCTTTTCCCCTCCATACCCAAGTTTTCTCCTATCTCCCCGCCCCCCCCCCCCACCTAGTGCCTGGGTATACTTATTGTGTTTGTATCTGTTAATACGATGAAAATATTTCAGCTGTCTTGCCCTTATACTCGTTATTTCTCTTGTTAATCTTAGTTTATTTAATATTTCTTTCTCTGAACTTTCTTTTCTGCCCACAAAACACACCTCAGTTCTTCTGTATATCCACATCTCAAGGTCACAACAGCTAGGATTTGGTCAAGCTTTTGATAAAAAATGAAAATCAATACCGAACAGACTCGCCATCTTGCGGAGGCTGGAACTGAGGAGGCTCTAGTCTAAGATGAATGTTAGGTCCTCCTCGGTGAGCTCTAGTCTAAGATGAATGTTAGGTCCTCCTCGGTGAGCTCTAGTCTAAGATGAATGTTAGGTCCTCCTCGGTGAGCTCTAGTCTAAGATGAATGTTAGGCCCTCCTCGGTGAGCTCTAGTCTAAGATGAATGTTAGGCCCTCCTCGGTGAGCTCTAGTCTAAGATGAATGTTAGGCCCTCCTCGGTGAGCTCTAGTCTAAGATGAATGTTAGGCCCTCCTCGGTGAGCTCTAGTCTAAGATGAATGTTAGGTCCTCCTCGGTGAGCTCTAGTCTAAGATGAATGTTAGGCCCTCCTCGGTGAGCTCTAGTCTAAGATGAATGTTAGGCCCTCCTCGGTGAGCTCTAGTCTAAGATGAATGTTAGGCCCTCCTCGGAGAGCTCATCAGCCTGGTCGGTTTGAGGGCATCAAGCTCAGATAACCACGGCCCTGAGAACTGTCCCTCACTCCACGCCCCTGCCAGGGGAAGCGCTTGTCTCTCTGTCAAACATTTCCATGGCTTTCTCTGGCCCTCTTTCTTCTGAAGGACACAGCAGGCCGAGAGAGCGAGAGAGAGAGGAGAGAGAGAGGAGGGGGGATTCCAGTCACTCCACGAGCCTGTTTTGTTCGATCGAATTTCTTTATTTCATAAATCTATTGTTGCTCTTCTCCACTATATCATTCCTTTCTCCTGATTTACTTTATCATGAAACATTTTATCGCTTTCATTCTCGTTTATTTGAAAAAAAAACGAAACAACATTTTGTAATCTTTTATATCTAAATAATAATTACCTAATCAGGAAAGAATGCCACATAATCAACGTTATGTACCTTATCAAAACAAGCAATACGCTTTACATCTATCTCATATAATCCGCTATATGAACATTACTCTATCAGGCAATACGCTTTACATCTCTCTCTCTTTCTCTCTCTCTCTCTCTCTCTCACTATATGCACTTTACCCTATCAGGCAATACGTTTATATCTCTCTCTTCTCTCTCTCTTTCTCACTATATGTATCTTACCCTATAAGGCAATACGCTTTACATCTCTCTCATATAATCCGCTATATGAACATTACCCTATCAGGCAATATGCTTTACATCTCTCTCTCTCTCTCTCTTCTCTCTCACTATATGTACCTTACTCTATCAGGCAATACGTTTTACATCTCTCTCTCTCACTATATACATATAGTGTCTCTATGTACCTTACCCTATCAGGCAACACACTTTACATTTCTCTCTCTCACTCACTATATGTACTTTACCTTATCAGGCAATACGCTTTACATCTCTCTCTCTCTCTATCTCTCTCTCTCTCTCTCACTCACTATATGTACCTTACCCTATCAGGCTATAAGCTTTACATCTCTATCCCACTATATGTACTTTACCCTATCTGGCAACACACTTTACATATCTCTGTCCCACTATATGTACTTTACCCTATCAAGCAACACGTTTTACATCTCTCTTTCTCTCTCACTCACTATATGTACTCTATCAGACAACACGTATTATATATCTCTCTCTTTCTCTCTCTCTCTCACTATATGTACTCTATCAGACAACACGTATTATATATCTCTCTCTTTCTCTCTCTCTCACTATATGTACTTTACCCTATCAGGCAATATGTTTTACATCTCTCTCTCTTTCTCTCTCTCTCTCTCACTATATTTACTTTACCCTATCAGGCAATACGTCTTACATCTCTCTATCTCTATGTACCTTACCCTATTACGCAACATGTCTTACATCTCTCTCTTTCTTTCTCTTTCTCTCTCTCAGTACTTTATCCTATCAGGCAACACGTCTTACATATTTCCTCTCTCTCCCTCTCTATATACCTTACCGTATAAGGTAACACGTTTTACATATCTCTCTCTCTCTCTCTCTCTCTCTCTCTCTCTCTCTCTCTCTCTCTCTACGTACGAGGGTTGACTGATAAATTCGCAGCCTAAGGTACAAATTATGCACAAACTACAGAACTGTTGCCCTGATTAGTCATGCCAGTAAAATTCTGTTAAAAACCATAATGCGTAGACTTCTTAAGAAAATAGAAGAAGTCAATATGATCCAAGCTGGTTTCAAGCAAGGAAGAGGGTCAAGAGATCATATATTCAATATAAGATTAATAATAGAGAAATGCAGAGTTTAGTGTGAATCTATATTTAGCCTTTATAGACTACTCAAAGGCATTTGATTGTGTACAACACTAGAAACTTTAGGAAATAATGGAAAACATGGGATTTCCAACACAATTGATACAATTAACAATACTGCTGTATACAGACCAACAAGCAGCAGTAAGAATAAATGGTGAAACAACAACTTGGTTTGACATAAAACAAGGGGTCAGTCAGGGGTGCATATTGTCGCCTTACTTATTTAACTTGTATACTGAAAATATAATGAGGAATGTTAGAGAAGATGTAGACAAAGAATATTACGATGCCATAACAATTGGAGGTTATGAATTACCACATATTAAATATTCTGATGGCACAGTATTACTGTCCACAACACAAAAAAGGAATAGAAAAACTAATTATGTCAATCCGTAAGAACAGTGACTAGCAAAACCTCTATCTTAATGCAAAGAAAACTAAACTGATGACAACTGACAAAACAATTAAGGCAGCTGAAATATGTATCAATGAGGAAAAAATTGAAGAAGTGGAGAGTTTTGAATATCTTGGATCATTACTAACTAATAATGGAGATACAGTGAGGGAAATTAAAAGGAGGGCATCTATAGCTCTTAAAAAATAAAACAACTAAAGAATCTGTAGAGAGGAACAGACAGAACTACAAAAATAAAATTTTTAAGGGCATGCATCTTTCCCATCGCAACATATGCCTGTGAGACCTGGACACTTAACAAAACAGCTAAGAAACACATAAATGCCTTTGAATGTAAATGCTACAGAAGAGTTCTTCAAATATCATGGACACAAAAAAAAAAAAATATATCCATACTACAAGAACTTAACATTGAAGAAGGATGGCTAGTAAAGACGATTAAAGAGAGAAAACAAATATTTTTGACACATTAAACGTCATGATAATCTAGAGAAAACCGTCTTGGAAGGGTACATAATGGGAAAAAAGAAAGAGAGGAAGACCAAGGCGAATATGGTTGCAGGACATCATTGATGACCTGCAAATGGATGCATCAGCAGCAGGCCATCTTGCTCACAACCGAGAGGCCTACAGGAGTGCTGTTAGGGAGGCAAAGTTCCGCAAGGGACATGCAAATGAATGAATGAAGGTACAAATACTTGAAACACACAGTTGATATTATGTGCATTTGTAGATCAGATTAATGTAAGATTAAACACCAAGTTTCAAGAAATTAACCGCAGTCAATTTTTTTTTACAGGCTACTGAAGTGGTAAGGGGTGACAGAAATTGAGAAAATGGATAAAATTTCTCATCGAGCAGTCATTCGCTACCTCTGCATCAAAGGCTTAACAACGAAGGAGATCCATGAGGATATGGTAGAGACTCTATGGGAGAGTGTCCCTTCTTACAGCACAGTGAAGAAATGGGCAGCTCAATTCAAACATGGAAGGGAGTCTGGAAGATGATCCCCGTCCAGGAAGACCAAGAACGGTAACCACCGATGAAACCACCGGCAGAATCCATGGCATAATAATGAAGGATCGATGACTAACTGAGCGGTACATTGCTACTGAGTTGGGCATCTCCTATGATTATTCACAATGATCTTCAAATGACAAAAGTCTCTGCTCGACGGGTCACGAAACTTCTTGGAGCTGATCACAAACGACAGCATCTCAACGTGTCAAGAGACAATCTCGGCCATTTTTCTGCAGATCTTGAACAGTTTCTTCAGCAATTTGTGACTATGGATGAGACTTGGGTCCATCATTTTCAACCAGAAACCAAAGAACAGTCAAAGCAGTGGAAACATCATGGAACCCCACCTCCAAAGAAAGCAAAGGTGGTTCTGTCTGCAGGCAAAGTGATGGCTTCCATCTTTTGGGATTCAGAAGGTGTGCTATTGGTAGACTATCTTCAAAAGGGCAGAACGGTCACCAAAGATTATTACGCTAATCTTGTGAAGCAAGTGCGGGTCAAATTGAAGGAAAAGCGTCGAAGGAAATTGACGAGAGGAGTCATCTTTCAGCAAGACAATGCTCCAGTTCACAAGTCGGCGGTGGCAATGGCTGCCGTTCATGAATGCGGCTTCTAGCTTCTTGAACATCCTCTTTATTCCCCAGATTTGGCCACTTCGGACTATTACCTGTTTACCAAACTCAAAAAGGAGCTCAGTAGTCGCAAATTTGCTTCAGATGATGACGTCATTCATGCTGTAGACCACTTTCTACTGGCACGTGATGCTGACTTTTACAAAGAGGGGATCCGTATGCTCCAGGATCGCTGGACTAAGTGCATAAACGTGCAAGGGGACTATGTTGAGAAATAACCCAAAAACGTTGTCAACAAATAATCAGTTGTACCTTATGCCGAGAACTTATCAATCATCCCTCGTATCTTACCCTATCAGGCAATACATCTCTCTCTCCCTACGTACCTTACCCTATTACATCTCTCTCTCTCTCTCTCTCTCTCTCTCTCTCTCTCTCTCTCTCTCTCTATGTACCTTACTGTATCAGGCAATACGTCGTACATCTCTCTCAAGCGCCTCAAATAAATTCTCCTGGCATGGAAGAAACAAAGAATAATTTCTCTACCAAAACGTTCACCCCCAACATAACGTTATGGTAGCGGTTCTTAGAGTCCATGTCCTAACAGTTCCTCCACCACCCAGGCTGCCCCCCCCCCCGCCCCCGAATCTTAAATCATCTAGACAGAGTTTTCACTATTATACATTCATGTCCAACAGGAAAAAATTCCTCCGCTTCGACATGAAATTCCTTTCCAGGGAGCCACTGGCCTGTGTTAGAGGAACGAGTGCTCTTTGACATTCTCTTTCCTTTCAACGGAAATGAGCTGTTGGTGAAAGAATCAATGGGGGAAAAGACGACAGTCCTGGCAGTAACGCTACACTGTAAACACTCCACGAGCATCATCATTCCATGACGCTATTCGGTAATCGCCCCTGTTGTCAGGGCAACCGCGACTGGGCAGTAAATGAAACAATGTGCCAGGTCTTGTCAGTTTCTAAGCTACCTGCTCTTAGATTATGTGTGACCAGACATTTCCCAAGGGGGAATCGTTCACAATCTTTCTCTCTCGTGTGGTATCACTCTCTCGTGTGGTATGTGTCTCTCTCTGGTGTGGTATGTCACTCTCTCGTGTGATTGATATATATCGTGAGGTCTCGCTCTCGCTCTCTCTCTCTCTCTCTCTCTCTCTCTCTCTCTCTCTCGTGGTACGAATCTCATAAAAAGTCAATAGGTTGCACAGCTTCTTCTTCTGAAATGCATTCCCTGTAGGTATTTTATTTCTAAGGTTCTAAAAGCATTAAACACCAGGAACTAAAAGCAATACGGACCAGGTGAAGAACTCAAGTCAGTCAGTGTGTCTGACCACGAATCACACTTCCTTCCACTAAACTCTCTATCCTCACAAGAATCCCTGTGGCACCGCATGAAAAACAACAAAAGCAGTTGTTGTGACAGTTGTTTGAACATAAAAAGGATGAGACTAAAGTGATATCTGAATAGCTGATGAACGGAAGCAGCTGAAAGGGTAAAAAGACTGTCTTTGGTATCCAGAAAAGCAGAACATAAAGATAAACCCATTCCAGACCAGAATGATGATAAAATCCGGTACAGTGGAGAATAATGATACAAGCTAGTACATCAGAATGATGACAGAACCTAGCATAGCAGAGAATGATGACAGAACCTAGTACAGCAGGGAAGGATGACAGAACCTAGTACAGCACAGATTTATGACAGAACCTAGTACAGCAGAGATTTATGACAGAACCTAGTACAGCAGAGAATTATGACAGAACCTAGTACAGCAGGGAAAGATGACAGAAACTATTACAGCATGGAAGGATGACAGAACCTAGTACAGCAGAGAATAATAACAGAACCTAGTACAGCAGGGAAGGATGACAGAACCTAGTACAGCAGGGAAGGATGACAGAAACTAGTACAGCAGAAAATGATGACATAACCTAGTACAGCAGAGAATGATGACAGAACCTAGTACAGCATAGAGTGATGACAGAACCTAGTACAGCAGAGAAGGATGACAGAAACTAGTACAGCAGAGAATGATGAAAGAACCCAGTACAGCACAGAAGGATGACAGAACCTAGTACATCAGAGAATGATGACAGAACCTAGTACAGCAGAGAATGATGAAAGAACCCAGTACAGCAAAGAAGGATGACAGAACCTAGTACAGCAGAGAATGATGACAGAACCTAGTACAGCATAGAATGATGACAGAACCTAGTACAGCAGAGAATGATGACAGAACCTAGAACAGAAGAATGATGACAGAAGCCAGTACAGCAGTGAAAGATGACAGAACCTAGCACATGAGAATCATAACAGAACCTATCACAGCAGAGAGTGACAGAATCAAGTACAGTGAATAATGATATTGGTATGCCACCAAATTTCTGGCACTGCTGGTTTCCAAACCTGACCTGGCTTAACAGATTTTGCTAAGTCAGCAGAGGTCACAAGATAATAATTCAGTAAAACATTTCTAACCTACCAATCCATCACGTTCTATAGCTTCAAAATCACCACAGCTTGCACAAACTTAAACAAATATCACAATGTGTAGTAAAAATAGCACAATGTCTAGTAAAATTGACTGACTATCAAATGAGCAACAGCTGTGAAAACAACACGCAGCATGAGATGAACATAAATGATGTGTAGGACTGACACCATCACTAACATCTCCTTCTGCTAGGACTGACACCATCACTAACATCTCCTTCTGCTAGGACTGACACCATCACTAACATCTCCTTCTGCTAGGACTGACACCATCACTAACATCTCCTTCTGCTAGGACTGACACCATCACTAACATCTCCTTCTGCTAGGACTGACACCATCACTAACATCTCCTTCTGCTAGGACTGACACCATCACTAACATCTCCTTCTGCTAGGACTGACACCATCACTAACATCTCCTTCTGCTAGGACTGACACCATCACTAACATCTCCTTCTGCTAGGACTGACACCATCACTAACATCTCCTTCTGCTAGGACTGACACTATCACTAACATCTCCTTCTGCGGACGGTGGCCATGGAAGTCGGAGCCCGTTAAGGAGTGTGTAACAACTGACCTGCCGAATCAACCAGACCTAAAAATGGATGGCGCTAGAGCGTCGGACCCATACCGGGCATCTCGGCAATGGGGGGGGGGGGTCTTCCGTGGGGCCGGAAGCGAGGCCGAGAAGAGTAGGAGGACCGTCGGGGTGAGCGTGCAAGCCTGGATAGCAATCCTGGGTGGAGCCACCCCGGATGCAGATCTTGGTGGTAGTAGCAAATATTCAAACGAGAACTTTGAAGACTGAAGTGGAGAAGGGTTCCATGTGAACAGCAGTTGAACATGGGTCAGTCGGTCCTAAGATAAAGGAAAACTCCGTTCTGACCCCCGGGGCATTCTTTCTTTCTAGAATCTGCCCGGCCGCTGTTAGCGAGACTCTTCAGCAGCCGTGCGTGGAGTGGGGCTCCTCCCGGCTAGTGAAGAAAGGTGCGATTATGGGTTGCCGTGCGGCACTGTGGAAAAGGTGAAAGAAAGGAGTAAGTGAAGTAATCAGTAGTCTCGAGGTCAGGACTGTTCAAATCACAGCACCTCTACTCTAGAGGTCGCCCACGTCCCATGTGCACTCATACCAGGCGAACTGCCTGAACCGATTTAACCCAGGGGTTAAGACACTGCTGGCGAGATTCTTTGGATGCCGCGCATGGAAAGAAACTCCTCCCGGCCAATGAAGAAAATGAGGAAAAGCAATCAGGTTTTCTGTGAGGCACCGATGTAAAAAGGTGATGGAAAGGATAAAGTGAAGCTTAATCGGTATGTCGAGTAGTCTCGCGAAGCTTAATAGGTATGTCCAGTAGTCTCGCGGCGAGAGATACTCATATCACGACATTCTGCACCTCACGTCCATTCTACACCCATACTGGTGAAATATGCCTAAACCGGCTTAAACCAGGGGTGAAACTTGATGGCTACAAGTCACGGTACCTCCCCTCCAGAGGCCAGTCACGTTCTATATACACCCATACTGGGATAATACGCCTAAACCAGCTTAACCCAAGGGTGAAACTTACTAGTGGCGAGGATTCATCCTCCTGGACAAAAGCTCCATCCTGGTAACCACCAGAAAGGGTAGCAGCCACGACCACAAAATGCTAAAGTCGGAGACACTGGACCAGTGCAGTCTAGTTAGGCAACCACCTCTCACCCAACAGGAATATACTCATATCCAAATCACGTTGAGGTTTTCCGGTGAGAAAGTCCAACTCTGGACTGGATGGGCAACCACCTCTCACTGGCCCGGGATATATTCATATCCAAACCACGTCGTCGAGGTTTTCTGGTGAGAAAGTCCAACTCTAGGCTGGATAAGCAACCACCTCTCACCCGGCTGGGATATATATCCAAACCACGTCGAGGTTTTCTTGTGAGAAAGTCCACCTCCAGACTAAACTGGTGCAATAAAAACCACAGTGTCACACAATGCCACTTCTGTGACCTATCGAGAATACAGGCCCAAGCCCCATGATACTTTAAGCCTATATCCATATGAGACTATCGCGAGAACCACAGGAGTAAATTCAGTAGGATCACGGGGTGATCTTGATGGTAGAAATGAACGAAGAAGAATGCTCTGATGGACAGCACTGGTCTGTCCAGTGATGGCACTATCCAGAAAATTAATTTTTAAAAATAAGACACCCTTTATAAAAGTACATGAAAAACCAAGACACTTTCTGGAAAACTGCATGAAAAACTGCCACATCCTCTGGAAAAGTGAAATGACAAACCCTTTGAAAGAGTGTATGAAAAAAATGCTAAAATTATTTTTAAAATAAAGAAGATTGTATGAAAAACTGACATGCCCTCTGAAAGAATTTATGAAAACCTGATACATCCTCTGGAAGAGTGTATGAAAAACTGACACACTCTCTGGAAGAATGTATAAAAACTGCCACGCTCTCTGGAAGTGTATGAAAAACTGCCACACTCCCTGAAAGAGTAAGAAAAATTTCTAACAAAGGATCAAAATGATTAAGCATTCTCCATTTTATAATCATGAACTGACAATTTTTGGCATAATAAGGCAAACAGCTCGAACATTCAGTGTAATGGTTCAAATAAACTGAGAACAAAAGAAAAAAAAACTAATGTAGGAACTTTTTTGGTTGAAATAAATATGTGAAGTAGTGTGATAAACATTATATTAGGGGAAATTCTACAAATCTGCAAAACATGGATCCAGTGTGGGACTGATCGTTACTATGTACAACATGGGCATGTAGATTTTGATTGGTCTAAGCAATAATTATAACCAACTCAGACAAACTACCGAGCCAGTGATGCTGAAGTCAAGCCGTGGAGTTGGTGTCTGGAGCATGGTCAGAATCAGAACAAATGTCAGAGAGGTTGAAAAGCATGACTGGACCTGGTGATGTGGCACACTAAACTTCACAGTCTCACTAACTTCATAGTCTCACTAACTTCATAGTCTCACTAACTTCATAGTCTCACTAACTTCATAGTCTCACTAACTTCATAGTCTCACTAACTTCACAGTCTCACTAACTTCACAGTCTCACTAACTTCATAGTCTCACTAACTTCATAGTCTCACTAACTTCATAGTCTCACTAACTTCATAGTCTCACTAACTTCACAGTCTCACTAACTTCACAGTCTCACTAACTTCATAGTCTCACTAACTTCATAGTCTCACTAACTTCATAGTCTCACTAACTAAACAGTCTCACTAACTTCATAGTCTCACTAACTAAACAGTCTCACTAACTTCACAGTCTCACTAACTTCACAGTCTCACTAACTTCATAGTCTCACTAACTTCACAGTCTCACTAACTTCACAGTCTCACTAACTTCACAGTCTCACTAACTAAACAGTCTCACTAACTTCATAGTCTCACTAACTTCATAGTCTCACTAACTTCATAGTCTCACTAACTTCATAGTCTCACTAACTTCACAGTCTCACTAACTTCATAGTCTCACTAACTACACAGTCTCACTAACTTCATAGTCTCACTAACTTCATAGTCTCACTAACTTCATAGTCTCACTAACTTCACAGTCTCACTAACTTCACAGTCTCACTAACTTCACAGTCTCACTAACTTCATAGTCTCACTAACTTCATAGTCTCACTAACTTCATAGTCTCACTAACTTCATAGTCACACTAACTTCATAGTCTCACTAACTTCATAGTCACACTAACTTCATAGTCTCACTAACTTCACAGTCACACTAACTTCATAGTCTCACTAATTTCACAGTCTCAGTCTCACTAACTTCATAGTCTCACTAACTTCATAGTCTCACTAACTTCATAGTCTCACTAACTTCATAGTCTCACTAACTTCATAGTCTCACTAACTTCATAGTCACATTAACTTCATAGTCTCACTAACTTCATAGTCTCACTAACTTCATAGTCATACTAACTTCATAGTCTCACTAACTTCATAGTCTCACTACTTCACAGTCTCACTAACTTCACAGTCTCACTAACTTCACAGTCTCACTAACTTCATAGTCTCACTAACTTCATAGTCTCACTAACTTCATAGTCTCACTAACTAAACAGTCTCACTAACTTCATAGTCTCACTAACTAAACAGTCTCACTAACTTCACAGTCTCACTAACTTCACAGTCTCACTAACTTCATAGTCTCACTAACTTCACAGTCTCACTAACTTCACAGTCTCACTAACTTCACAGTCTCACTAACTAAACAGTCTCACTAACTTCATAGTCTCACTAACTTCATAGTCTCACTAACTTCATAGTCTCACTAACTTCATAGTCTCACTAACTTCACAGTCTCACTAACTTCATAGTCTCACTAACTACACAGTCTCACTAACTTCATAGTCTCACTAACTTCATAGTCTCACTAACTTCATAGTCTCACTAACTTCACAGTCTCACTAACTTCACAGTCTCACTAACTTCACAGTCTCACTAACTTCATAGTCACACTAACTTCATAGTCATACTAACTTCATAGTCTCACTAACTTCATAGTCATACTAACTTCATAGTCTCACTAACTTCATAGTCACATTAACTAACTTCATAGTCTCACTAACCTCATAGTCTCACTAACTTCATAGTCACACTAACTTCATAGTCACACTAACTTCAAAGTCTCACTAATTTCATAGTCTCACTAACTTCATAGTCACACTAACTTCATAGTCTCACTAACTTCATAGTCACATTAACTTCACAGTCTCATTAACTTCATAGTCTCATTAACTTCATAGTCTCACTAACTTCATAGTCTCACTAACTTCACAGTCTCATTAACTTCATAGTCTCACTAACTTCACAGTCTCATTAACTTCACAGTCTCATTAACTTCATAGTCTCATTAACTTCATAGTCTCACTAACTTCATAGTCTCACTAACTTCACAGTCTCACTAACTTCACAGTCTCACTAACTTCATAGTCTCATTAACTTCACTGTCTCACTAACTTCACAGTCTCACTAACTTCACAGTCTCATTAACTTCATAGTCTCATTAACTTCACAGTCTCACTAACTTCATAGACTCACTAACTTCATAGTCTCACTAACTTCATAGTCTCACTAACTTCATAGTCTCACTAACTACACAGTCTCACTAACTTCATAGTCTCACTAACTTCACAGTCTCACTAACTTCATAGTCTCACTAACTTCATAGTCTCATTAACTTCATAGTCTCACTAACTTCATAGTCTCACTAACTACACAGTCTCACTAACTTCACAGTCTCACTAACTTCACAGTCTCACTAACTTCATAGTCTCACTAACTTCATAGTCTCACTAACTTCATAGTCTCACTAACTACACAGTCTCACTAACTTCATAGTCTCATTAACTTCATAGTCTCACTAACTTCATAGTCTCACTAACTTCACAGTCTCACTAACTTCACAGTCTCACTAACTTCAGAGTCTCACTAACTACACAGTCTCACTAACTTCATAGTCTCACTAACTACACAGTCTCACTAACTATACAGTATCATTAACTACATAGTCTCACTAACTACACAGTATCACTAACTACACAGTATCACTAACTACACAGTATCACTAACTACACAGTATCACTATTTCCTGCTGTTTGAACAAATGTCTCACCATGAGAAACCAGCGTACTTATCAATTTAATGACAATGTCTCACCATGAGAAACCAGTGCACTTATCAGCTGAGACAATGTCTCACCATGAGAAACCAGCGTACTTATCAATTTAATGACAATGTCTCACCATGAGAAACCAGTGCACTTTTCAGCCCACTGATAATGTCTCACCATGAGAAACCAGTGCACTTATCAATTTAATGACAATGTCTCACCATGAGAAACCAGTGCACTTTTCAGCCCACTGATAATGTCTCACCATGAGAAACCAGCGTACTTATCAATTTAATGACAATGTCTCACCATGAGAAACCAGCGTACTTATCAATTTAATGACAATGTCTCACCATGAGAAACCAGTGCACTTTTCAGTTCACTGACAATGTCCTTGTCATGGGAAATCAGTAGACTCATCACTGTACCTCATCATGACAAAATTCATATGTGGTATCTTGTTTTGTGACTAACTGATTGTTCATTCCACAGGAAGGACTGGACTATCAATTTTTTTTTCTAAAGGTTTCATTTTAGAAAAAGATGATTTGTCTGCAAGCCCCATATGTGAAGCACTGCAGTAGTACACATTTCTACATCTCACAAAACCTATGAAAATATTCTGGACAGCTTCCTAAAATCCATGTGAAGAAATATTACAGTAATAACTTCAAACCATCTTTATTCTTCATTCAGAAAGGAAAATACAAATATGTAAAGATCTGTGACTGCATGCACAATGGTTAAACAAAGATCAATTTCATTGTGTGCTATGGAGGTTTCATTTAACTGAAACGAAAACTCCATACAACACAATCAAATTGATCTTTAAAACTCAGATGGGATTTATAAAAAAACTGAAGCTGTATAGATGCCGTCTTCTCTCTATGACAGCTAACAGAAAAATCAGTTGAACACAACCAAATACTGCACATAGCTTATGCAGATAAAGAAAAAGCATTTCATAGAGTAGATAGATATAAACTGTGGGAAATTTTACAGTATTATGGAGTTAATGCACATCTGATTAACTTATGCAAAAACCTATATGAAAACAATCAGTGTACAGTCAGAACAAACACAGGATACTATGAACCATTCATCATAAAGTCTGGAGTGAGGCAAGGCTGGGTACTATCTCCCTTACTACACAGTCTCACTAACTACACAGTCTCACTAACTTCACAGTCTCACTAACTACACAGTATCACTAACTACACAGTCTCACTAACTACACAGTCTCATTAACTACACAGTCTCACTAACTTCACAGTATCACTAACTACACAGTCTCATTAACTACACAGTCTCACTAACTTCACAGTATCACTAACTACACAGTCTCACTAACTACACAGTCACACTAACTACACAGTCTCACTAACTACACAGTATCACTAACTACACAGTCTCACTAACTACACAGTATCACTAACTACACAGTATCACTAACTACACAGTATCACTAACTACACAGTATCACTAACTATACAGTATCATTAACTACATAGTCTCACTAACTACACAGTATCACTAACTACACAGTATCACTAACTACACAGTATCACTATTTCCTGCTGTTTGAACAAATGTCTCACCATGAGAAACCAGCGTACTTATCAATTTAATGACAATGTCTCACCATGAGAAACCAGTGCACTTATCAGCTGAGACAATGTCTCACCATGAGAAACCAGCGTACTTATCAATTTAATGACAATGTCTCACCATGAGAAACCAGTGCACTTTTCAGCCCACTGATAATGTCTCACCATGAGAAACCAGTGCACTTATCAATTTAATGACAATGTCTCACCATGAGAAACCAGTGCACTTTTCAGCCCACTGATAATGTCTCACCATGAGAAACCAGCGTACTTATCAATTTAATGACAATGTCTCACCATGAGAAACCAGCGTACTTATCAATTTAATGACAATGTCTCACCATGAGAAACCAGTGCACTTTTCAGTTCACTGACAATGTCCTTGTCATGGGAAATCAGTAGACTCATCACTGTACCTCATCATGACAAAATTCATATGTGGTATCTTGTTTTGTGACTAACTGATTGTTCATTCCACAGGAAGGACTGGACTATCAATTTTTTTTTTCTAAAGGTTTCATTTTAGAAAAAGATGATTTGTCTGCAAGCCCCATATGTGAAGCACTGCAGTAGTACACATTTCTACATCTCACAAAACCTATGAAAATATTCTGGACAGCTTCCTAAAATCCATGTGAAGAAATATTACAGTAATAACTTCAAACCATCTTTATTCTTCATTCAGAAAGGAAAATACAAATATGTAAAGATCTGTGACTGCATGCACAATGGTTAAACAAAGATCAATTTCATTGTGTGCTATGGAGGTTTCATTTAACTGAAACGAAAACTCCATACAACACAATCAAATTGATCTTTAAAACTCAGATGGGATTTATAAAAAAACTGAAGCTGTATAGATGCCGTCTTCTCTCTATGACAGCTAACAGAAAAATCAGTTGAACACAACCAAATACTGCACATAGCTTATGCAGATAAAGAAAAAGCATTTCATAGAGTAGATAGATATAAACTGTGGGAAATTTTACAGTATTATGGAGTTAATGCACATCTGATTAACTTATGCAAAAACCTATATGAAAACAATCAGTGTACAGTCAGAACAAACACAGGATACTATGAACCATTCATCATAAAGTCTGGAGTGAGGCAAGGCTGGGTACTATCTCCCTTACTATTCATAACATCCACTGACAACATCTGCAAAGAAACTAACATACATAGTAAAAATTCCACCACAAAGCTGCCCAACAGTCCAACCCCTGAAACAACAATAAACTCACAACACCTTCCAGAAGACATAGCTAATAGGCAGACCATAAACAAACTCCTTTTTGCTGACAATCAAGCACTTATAGCCACATCAGAAAAAGTCCTATAGCAGAACATGGATAATTTAGCAAGGGCATGTAAAAGCCACAACATGAAGATCAGTGCTGAAAAAAATGGAAATCATGACCATAGCAGAGAGAATAAATATGAACAAAGATCTTCCTTGACAACCAGCCCTTCAAACAGGTGTCCTCAGGGAAAACTGATGCTGAGATTGTGAACAGACGCAACAAAGCAAATCAGGTCACTGGACAAATGACTCCTTTTATGAAAAAACAAATACATCACAACTGAAATAAAAAGAGCACTATACAACACAATTTTCCTCCCAACTCTATGCTATCATTGTCAAACATGGACACAAACAGCCAAAAACAGAAGAAAATAGTTTTGATAATACTAAATGTGACAAGAAGAGACCATATAAGAAATGACATCTTATGGGCAAAGGTTGGAGTAACAGTAGTATTACACTATATCCAGAAACAGCAAATAAAATAGTTTGGCCATGTTACACAGTTAGCACCAGACAGTATATCACAGAAAACATTTGCACTAAGATTTATAGGTAACAGAGGAAGAGGCCACCCACACATGAGACAGAGAAAGGAAATTACAGAGACATTAAACATCCCATTATATGAAACAAATCACCAAGCCCTGTCAAGACATCCATTTGTCCCTTCAACACTGAAAGGTATGTGAAGAAGGAGACAAAGACATGACAGGCTTTGGAGGTTAAGTAAATATCTTCTATGAATGTATGCTACAGTACACAGGCAAAGATGTATCCTTGTAAGCAAAAGTGTGTAAAAATTTTCTATGACTCTGCACTAAAGTGGGTAAATAAAAATCTATAATTGCCACAGTAACTAAAGATCTTCTATGACTTCATCATCACAGAGAGTAAATTAAGATCTTTTATGACTGCTCCAAAGATGGTCAGTAAAGATCTTCTATAACTGTGCCAAAATGGAAAAACACAAATCTTTCAGAAATATGTGTCAAAGTGAGCAAATAAAGATCTATGATTCTGTGCCAAAGTGGGTAAATAAAGATCTTCTATGACTGTCTCACAGTGAATACATAAAGGTCTTCTATGACTGTCCACCAAAGTGGGTAATTAAAGATCTATGACTGCACCACATTAACTAAATATACATGACTGCATCTTCTTCTTAAGCTTTCTGAGTAATTAAGGCTCATTGCTGCAGAAGATAAAGTTTGCCTCCATTCCTCTCTATTCTTAATCTTCTCTTTCCAGTTGGTGACACTAATTTCTTGTATATCCTCTTCTATATTGTCTTTCTATCTCTGTCTTGGTCTACCCCTTGGTCTTGTTTCCCTCATCTCTTGTGCATATATAATTTTCATTTGTCTGTTCTCTTACATTATTTCTACATGGCCCAGCCAGCGTAATCTGTTTAGTTTCAAGACATTTATAATTCGTTGGGATTTAAATAAGCTGTTCAGTTCAGTGTCCTTTCTAGCTCACCATTCTCCACTGTTGGTATCCTTTGTGGGCCCAAAGATTCCTTTTAGGATCTTTTCTCAAAGATCTGTAATTGTTGTTCATTGTGATTGCATCACAATGAATAAATAAGCATTTTATATGACTGCACCAAAGCAGGTAAATAAAGATCTTTTATGACTGCACACAGTAAGTAAAGATCTTTGACTGCCAGTGATAAAGTAACTAAAATCTTCTAATGATCTTGTGTTACTGTGCTTCACAATGAGTAAAAGAAAAATCTTCTATGACAGTGTGCCACAGTGAGTAAATAAGGATCTATGACAGTGTGCCACAGTGAGTAAATAAAGATCTATGACAGTGTGCCACAATAAGTAAATAAAGATCTATGACAGTGTGCCACAGTAAGTAAATAAAGATCTATGACAGTGTGCCACAGTGAGTACATAAAGATCTATGACAGTGTGCCACAGTGAGTATCTAAAGATCTATGACAGTGTGCCACAGTGAGTAAATAAAGATCTATGACAGTGTGCTACAAAAAGTAAATAAAGATCTATTATTGTGTACCACAAAAAGTAAATAAAGATCAATGATTGTGTTCCATTCATTCATTTATTTGCATGTCCCTTGCGGAACTTTGCCTCCTTAACAGCACTCCTGTAGGCCTCTCAGTTGTGACCAAGATGGCCTGCTGCTGATGCATCCATTTGCAGGTCATCAATGATGTCCTGCAACCATATTCGCCTTGGTCTTCCTCTCTTTCTTTTTCCCATTATGTACCCTTCCAAGACGGTTTTCTCTAGATTATCATGACGTTTAATGTGTCCAAAATATTTAAGTTTTCTCTCTTTAATCGTCTTTACTAGCCAGGCTTCTTCAATAAGTTCTTGTAGTATGGATATTCTTTTCTTATGTTTCTTCGTACTTCTTTTGTTAAAGTTTTATATTTATCTTTGTTGTTGTTTGTCACTCTCCACTGCGTCTTCATTTCTCTACATTGTTTTATCAGTTCTAGTGTACCTGCTGTGATCCATCTATTCTTTTGTGTTTTCTTTACTGGAACCATGTCTTTAGCTGTTGTTACTAAGATATCTTTGGCCTGCGTAGCCAATTCATCTGGTGTCATCTCTTCCTGTACAGCCATCAGGATTTCGAAATGGTTCTTCACTTCTATACCGTATTATTCTAGTATATTTGTAAGGTCAAAGCGGAGTGGTCTTGATCCCATAACTATCTTTTTTATCTTTATCTTCATGTCTGCTATTAATAACTCATGGTCCGTGTCACAATAAGCACTTGGTAAAGTTTTTGCTGATGTTATGCTTGACCTCCACCTTCTCTGCACTAAAATGTAATCTATTTGATTCCTGGTTTTCCCATCAGGTGATGTCCATGTGTAAAGTCTTCTTGGATGTTGTTTAAAAAGTGTGTTAGCGATCATTAGCTCATTTTCCATACAAAACGCCATTAGATTGTCACCTGCCTCATTTCTGTGTCCTATGCTAAATTTCCCTACAACTTGTCCTTCATCTTCTGCTCTTTCTGTACCAATTTTTGCATTAAAATCACCCATTATAAATACAATATCATTTTTCCGTACCTGGTCCATTGTCGTCTGCAGTGTGTTATAAAAATGTTCTACTTCATCTTCTTCTGCTGCTGATGTAGGTGCATATACCTGGATGACTGTTACATTTCTAGGAATGCCCTTAAGTCTGATTGTTAGGATTCTATCACTTACTGACAAAAAACAATACATACAAGATTGTTGTGAAAGAATAGAAGAACATCAGAGGTGTGGAAGAGATAGTGAAATGTTTAAAGAAATGAAGACATTGACGAGAAATGTCACACCTAAGCTAAATGTAATTTGTGATGAGATGGGGAATACCCTGACAGAGACAGAGGAAATTCTGGAAAGATGGAAGGAATATTGCAAAAGAATGTATGAAACAACCGAGTGTGGAAGCAGAAATCAACAGTGTGAATTATTATTGGAGGAGAAAGAACCCGAGCCGACAATGGAAGAAGTTTTATGGGCAATAAAGAGTCTGAAAAATGGTAAATCACCAGGATGTGATGAGATAACCGCTGAATTTATTAAAGCAGGAGGAAAGGAGTGTGCAACAATCTATCATGCACTATGTAAAAAGATATGGCATTCAGGTATTTGGCCAAAAGAATGGAAAAGAACTGTATTCATACCACTGCCAAAAAAGGGTAACCTGAAATTATGCACCAACTACAGAACTGTTGCCCTGATCAGTCATGCCAGTAAAATTCTGTTAAAAATCATAATGGGTAGACTTCGTAAGAAAATAGAAGAAGAAGTCAATATGGTCCAAGCTGGCTTCAGGCAAGGAAGAGGATCAAGAGATCATATATTCAATCTAAGATTAATAATAGAGAAATGCAGGGAGTTTAATGTGAATCTATATTTATCCTTTATAGACTACTCAAAGGCATTTGATTGTGTACAACACCAGAAACTTTGGGAAATAATGGAAAAAATGGGATTTCCAACACATTTGATACAATTAACATCACTGCTGTATTTAGACCAACAAGCAGCAGTAAGAATAAATGGTGAAACAACAACTTGGTTTGACATAAAACAAGGGGTCCGTCAGGGGTGCATATTGTCACCCTACTTATTTAACTTGTATACTGAAAATATAATGAGGAATGTTAGAGAAGATGTAGACAAAGAATATTACGATGCCATAACAGTTGGAGGTTATGAAATACCAGAGATTAGATATGCCGATGACACAGTATTGCTGTCCACAACATAAGAAGGAATGGAAAAACTAATTATGTCAGTCCGCAAGAACAGCGAAGAGCAGAACCTCTATCTTAATGCAAAGAAAACTAAAGTGATGACAACTGACAAAACAAACAAGGCAACTGAAATATGTATCAGTGAGGAAAAACTGGAAGAAGTGGAGAGTTTTGAATATCTTGGATCACTACTAACTAATAATGGAGATACAATGCGGGAAATTAAAAGGAGGACATCTATTGCTCTTCAGAAAGTAAAACAAATAAAGAATCTGTGGAGAGGAGCAGACAGAACCACAAAAATAAGATTTTTAAGGGCATGCATCTTTCCCATCGCAACATATGCCTGTGAGACCTGGACACTTAACAAAACAGCTGAGAAGCACATAAATGCCTTTGAATGTAAATGCTATAGAAGAGTTCTCCAAATATCGTGGACACAAAAAAGAACAAATATATCTATACTACAAGAGCTTAATATTGAAGAAGGCTGGCTAGTAAAGAGGATTAAAGAGAGAAAACTTAAATATTTTGGCCACATTAAACGTCATGATAATTTAGAGAAGACCGTATTGGAAGGATACATAATGGGAAAAAGAAAAAGAGGAAGACCGAAACGAAGATGGCTGCAAGACATCGTTGATAATCTGGAAATGGATGCAGCAGCAGCAGGCCATCTTGCTCACAACCGAGAGGCCTACAGGAGTGCTGTTTGGGAGGCAAAGTTCCGCAAGGGACATGCAAAGGAATGAATGAGTATGGATATATTTGTTCTTTTTTGTGTCCACGATATTTGGAGAACTCTTCTGTAGCATTTACATTCAAAGGCATTTATGTGCTTCTCAGCTGTTTTGTTAAGTGTCCAGGTCTCACAAGCATATGATTGTGTTCCACAATGAGTAAATAAAGATCTTCTATGACAGTGCGCCACAATGAATAAATAAAGATCTGTGACTGTGACCGTAATGTGAAAATAAAGATCCCCTATGACTATGCGAGACATTTTGAAAATAAAGATCTATGACTGGCACACCAGGTAACTAAAGATCTTCAATTACCAAGCGATCTTTCTGCCATTTGAATCATTTGTCCCTCACAAATCCTACAGCCATGTTTGCCGACACTACAGGAGGAATATAAACCTTCTGCTTCATTTCTATTTTCTGCGATCTGACCATGGACTTGACGGTGAGCAATAGCCAAGCGCTGTGCTCATCTTAGCTAGTAACGGTCATGAGTTAAACATACATCCAAAAGCTCATATCTGTAACACCTCCTCTAACACAGATTAACAAAACACAGAGCATGCCTTTCACTTACCCGACCTCCGGTCTCAGTGGTTTAATTCAGCCTGGTACTAAGTAAAAAGAATGTTTTCGCTCTCCAAAATTTACCGATATATTTTTAAACCTTTTTTTTTTTCTCTGGAGGGAGCGGAAATCAAACCTGGTTCGCCAGATTTTGCTACTAGGCCAGGTTGCACTCTCAGTAATAGATAATTCATGTATTTGTATGTTCCATAAGAAGTCGGTGAAGATATAGCGTGAAAGAGCAGTCAGCGACCCATAGAAGACTGCTAGCGTCAGGGCTGCTGAACCATGGTCCACCAAGACTTTGTCCCACCTCTTCGTCGGCACCCCCGGTAACAGGCTTAGCCTGGCTAACGGGATGGGAACGGCTATGGTCTCAGTAACGATAGTAACACACAATAATTAGTGTATATGCATACAGCTATACACAAAGCACTGCAGTAAAGTTGTGATGCCAAAATGTACAAACTAGGAAAAAAAGTAGGAACACCTTTATTATTTAACGATAACATATTTGTGACGTTTTGGCGTGAGCCTTGATCATATAAAAACGCATAGGACGAAGAAATAGAGAGAGGAGATAAAGTATAAATTCACATGAATGCTATGCTATGCAAAAAAAAAAAATTAAACAAAACCATCAGTTACGACCCACCTATCACACATCCCAAGTCTCTGTTTAAATACTCTCTACACACCACCATGCGGATTTCTGGCACATAGCAGCGCTTGTGAACCTCTACATTCAGGAATATGGGACGCTGGAACCACATGGTCCGAACTCGTTATCCAGCTACACCTAACATTCTCCTCTTCCACAATCATAATCCCTCCCCACTAAGTTCCATCCCTTCTAACTCGTTATGCACAGTTCAAACCTCCCCACAGCATCACACCACAACCCCTCTACCCCAACAATAATCACCCATTTCACCTTTCTCCCAGCTAGATTACCAATATATCACACTCTCTCCCCTCCACGGTTTCCCTACCCACCACCCTCAGTTACGACCCACTTATCACACATCCCAAGTCTCTATTTAAATACTCTCTACACTCCATCATGCGCGTTTCTGACATACAGAGTCGGACAAGCCACCGCTTCTTACAAGTTACAGGTAAAATGTAAACTAGGAAAAAAGTATGAACAGCTTTATTATTTAACGATAACACATTTGTGACGTTTCTGGGCGAGCGTTTGTCAAACAAAAACAAACAGGACGAAGAATCAGAAAGAGGAAACAAAGTACAGATTCATATTACTTGGATGTTAACAAAACAATTTTTAAAAACGAAAAAATTAAAGAAAACTAGCAAATGACTTATCTAGCTTCTGGAATAGCACAGAACCAAAATCGCCTGTATATCCTCGATAGGAGCACAAACAATAACCAATGGTTACGATGTAAACAGAGCGTTCGTTCTGAAAAGGTGAAAAATTATGCATGGTTGAGTGTAGAAAATGATGACAAGGATGCGCACATAAGAAGCAGAAAATTATTATAAGAACAGGGATGACTGTGGAAGAGGAGAATATTAGGTGTAGCTGAATAGCGTGTTCGGACCATGTGGTTTCAGCGTCCCATATCCCTGAATGTAGCGGTTCTCAAGCCCTTCTGTAAGTCAGAAATCCGCATGGTGATGTGTAGAGAGTATTTAAATAGAGACGTGGGATGTGTGATAGGTGGATCGTAACTGATGGTTTTATTAATTTTTTTCTTTTAGCATAGCATTCATTTGAATTTATAATTTATCTCATCTCTCTGTTTCTTCGTACTATGTGTTTTTTTTTATAAATAAGGCTCACGCCGAAACGTCACAAATGTGTTATCGTTAAATAATAAAACTGGTCCTATTTTTTTCCCTAGTTTATACGTTTCAGTAACGATAGAGTCTGCTAAAGAGAAACTGCAGCTTTTCCTGGTTTTTAACGTCACTTCTTCTTCTTCTTCTTCTTCTTTTCAAGCCATTATGACACATTGCTGCAGATAAAGTTCAACTACTTTTCCTTTCTATTCCTAATCTTCTCTCTCCAACTGGTGGCACCACTCTCTTTTATATCCTCTTCTATGTTGTCTTTCCATCTTTGTCTTGGTCTACCCACTCACTCTTGTTTCCCCAATCTCTTATGCATACATAGTTTTCGTTGGTCTGTTCTCTTACATTATTTCTACATCGCCCAGCCAGCGTAATCTGTTTAAATACATTTATAATTCGTTGGGATTTAAATAAGTTGTTCAGTTTAGTGTTCTTTCTAGTTCTCCATTCTCCACTGTTGGCATCCTTTAAGGGCCCAAAGATTCTTGTTCTCAAAGATCTTTTGACTTCACTATGGGGTTGCAAAAATGGTCACTGTAAAACATTCCCTATCCGATACGATGTCTGTGCTTTGAAAACTTCACCACATCGACCGCACAGAACATTCTGCTCGTAGTTCCAGGGAGTTAGAATAAGAAGGTCACAAAGGAAAAAAAAAAAGAAAGAAAAGGACAAAAATTATCCCACGCAAACAGAAATCGTGGAATTATTTCATCGTTGTCGAAACATGGAAATTATATCATTTTGTCCGTTTAATATCAAACACTTTTATATGCAGGGCACCGAGAGAAATTTGTTAAGGTGGGACAAAACTGCACCCTCACAAGCTTAATTTTTTTCATCCAATCAGGCCCCAAACACTTCAGTCCCACTCTTAAAACAGGGAAAACCCTATGGGTCCAGGAGCAATGCACCAGATAGACTGTTCCTCCCCCCCCCCCACACCTCAATTGTCGGTGGGCCTTTTATTTGTGTATATATGTGGGGCTTGGGAAAAAGAAAGAGAGGAAGACCAGGCGAAGATGGTTGCAAGACATCGTTGGTGATCTGCAAATGGATGCATCAGCAGCAGGCCATCTTGCTCACAACCAAGAGGCCTACAGAAGAGTTGTTAGGGAGGCAAAGTTCAGCGAGGGACATGCAAATGAGTGAATGAATGAATGAATATGGGGCTTTCAGAGAGTGCAGGGATGGGAAAGAGAGAAGGGAGAGTTATATTTGTTCCACGATTTGTTATCAAAGACAAGAAGGAAGCATAAGAACTGAATAAAAGTGTAAAGTGGATCAAGGGAAAGTCATAAATGATAATCCTCCGAAAGTAAAAAAAAAGTGCATATATAAAATATAAAAAAATTACATATATAATTTACATATATATTATTTTACAGTATCACTGCTGTATTTTAATCATCATATTAAAAAATAAGTGACTGTTAATACTGTATATGATATATTATGAAAATAAATAATGAAAAAATAATCCACTGCCACAAATTATTTCAGCAAACTGCATGAAGTACCTGGTACAAGTTGATCATGCTCCACTTCCGGTATTGTCGCTAAACGTTTAGAGACGAGTTTATAAGCAAAAAGTTCCCTTACCGTTTTTGAAGCAATGCCTGTGTCTCAGGATGAAGATACTCACAACCCAGACATATTTTTCGTAAGATCTCATATTAAAAAAACCATTCAATTGCTTTGTTAGTCGTTTATATTTCAAATTGTGTCATATGCAAGTAAATGTATCCAGTGTTTTTATTTTTCAGTAATACAGGTAGATGGAGGTGCATGGTACAGTTTTACAAAGCGATAGAGGGAGTGAGAAAAACCCAAATGAAAAACATACAACATTAAATATTTCGGCGTGAGCCTTTTTCAAGGATTACATACAAAAACAAAAAACAACATTAATAAATGCATATATAAAATCGTGTACAAGCAGGGATGCCACAAAGCTGTTTTTCATTTTTCTTCTTTTATATATATTGGTTTTGTTTTTGTGTGTAATCCTTGAAAAGGCGCACGCCGAAATATTAGATGGTGTATGTTTTTCATTATTTGCGTTTTTTCTCACTCTCACTGTTACTTTATAAAACTGTACCATACACCTCTATCTACCTGTATTACTAGAATCAGATTTACTGCAATCGTTATCTCTTTTTATTTTTCAGAATAGATCTTTCATTTTTGGTTGCCAGCACTTTGTGAAAACATGTTCTGATTTGATATGACAGTAAAATAATTGTAGAAGTAATATCTGTAACTCATTCTTGCATTTTTATTCAGCTGTTCCAGAAGTGTAACACATGGATAAAGTGTGCTTGTTTACGCTGATGTCTGAAATCTTCATACACTTTGTTGTCTAGTTATTTGTTTACATCTTTGACTGATAGCTCTCGGGTCATTCTTGGAGGAGACAGTCAGGAATTATAATGGCTGCAAAAATAAGTAATAAATAGATTTATGTCTTTAATAAACTCAAATCCTCTGAAGACTATTTCAGTCAAACTGTAAACCTGAGTGATGCATGCACTGGTACTGTTGTCATTGGAGTATGGTCTTGGCTTGTTCACCTGTCCAATGCACAGCTGAATAAACTAGACCGTATACAGAATGAGGCAATGAGAGTAGAGACTGGGCACAAGGAGAAGTTGAACTTTGGGTTCAAGGTCACATCCAGTAACACTGTGGGTCTTCTGACAGGGTAATATATACAGATGGCTCAGTGACTCAGAACAGCAGAAGTGGTTGGGGTTTTGTTGCCTACCAAAATGGAAGAGTAGTGGCATGGGGTTCGGGAGCTTTTGAATGACCACTTCAAGCATGTGAATAGAAATTAAGGCTGTGTCAGCGGCAGTAGAATGGTTAGTTGCTCATGATGTGGTTAATGGTGTAATTGTGACGTATTCACAGAGTATGCTTCGTAAGATTGAGAAGAATTTGCTTAGAAAAGAATGGAAGAACAACGTAGCTGTGAAAAGACTGCTGGAACTAGGACAAATTAAAGGTGCTGGCAGGAAATCCGAACTGTGTGGCAGAAAATGCATCGTAAACGACCACATTTGATAGGAAGTATTAGCAAACAATCTTCACAGATACTGTGGCATTCGGCTGAGCAGATATGGGGTTGTCCCGAATGCAGTGAAGCTGGAGTCTGAATTTTGAACTTTTGTAAACCTGAGACTTGTTTCAGTCAAACATAAAGCTGAGATTGTTACATTCGAACCATAAACCTAAGACTGTATTTCAGTCAAACCATAAACCTAAGACTATTTCAGTCAAACCATAAACCTAAGACTGTTTCAGTCAAACCATAAACCTAAGAGTTTCAGTCATAACATAAACTTAAGACTGTTTCAGTCAAACCATAAACCTAAGACTGTATTTCAGTCAAACCATAAACCTAAGACTATTTCAGTCAAACCATAAACCTAAGACTATTTTAGTCAAACCATAAACCTAAGACTTTCAGTCAAACCATAAACCTAAGACTGTGTTTGAGTCAAACCATAAACCTAAGACTGATTTTCAGTCAAACCATAAACCTAAGACTGTGTTTGAGTCAAACCATAAACCTAAGTCTGAGTTTCAGTCAAACCATAAACCTAAGACTGAGTTTCAGTCAAACCATAAACCTAAGACTGAGTTTCAGTCAAACCATAAACCTAAGACTGAGTTTCAGTCAAACCATAAACCTAGAAGTATATTTTAGTAAAGCCATAAGCCCTGTAAGTGCACAGTCTGCTTTAAACTTGCATCAAGAAGAGCGCAGCAGTGATTTTGTGGCTGTGAATTCCTAAGTAAAAGCTATATAATTTTGAACAGTGTAACAGTTTGCTCACTGGTTAGCCGTGAGATAGCACATTATAGATATAGCCAGAACATTCTATTCTGCCGTGCTTGGTGTCCTCTGATATCCAGTAAAAATTATGAAAGACATGTACAAAGTTTTCAGTATTAATTGTTGATGTTATTTTTGTACATATACTAGTTAATACTGATGTTATTTTTGTGCATATTTTAGGTTAATGCTGATGTTATGTTTTATACATATTCTAGGAGGAGGAAGATCTGCCTTATGAAGAAGACATTCTCCGCAATCCCTACAATGTGAAGTGCTGGCTTCGTTACATTGAACATAAGAAAGATGCAAGAAAAGAGGTCCTCAACACAGTTTATGAAAGGGCGCTCAAACAGTTGCCAGGAAGGTCTGCAGTATTTTCTATCACAAGATACTTAGTAACATGATAAGGAAGGTGCTTGCCTAAAATGACTGGTACCTTATATGTTTTATATTCTGTACCTAAAATGACTGGTATCTTATATGTCTTATATTCTGTACATAAAGAGATTTAACTTCAGAGGAAAGAAATATGGCTATTTTTTATTTCTTTCAATGTGACTGACTTGTTTATATAATCACTACAAGCCAATCTACACAAACTGAAGCTGTCATACCCCACTTTGTCTGCACATACCAGTTCAATCTGCAGACTCCAGACCACATCATGTGAGCCTGCACTCTGTTCCAGATCACATCATGTGAACCTGCACTCGGTTCCAGATCACATCATGTGAACCTGCACTCGGTTCCAGATCACATCATGTGAACCTGCACTCGGTTCCAGATCACATCATGTGAACCTGCACTCGGTTCCAGATCACATCATGTGAACCTGCACTCGGTTCCAGATCACATCATGTGAACCTGCACTCTGTTCCAGATCACATCATGTGAACCTGCACTCTGTTCCAGATCACATCGTGTGAACCTGCACTCGGTTCTAGATCACATCATGTGAACCTGCACTCGGTTCCAGATCACATCATGTGAATCTGCACTCGGTTCTAGATCACATCATATGAATCTGCACTCTGTTTCAGATCACATCATGTGAACCTGCACTCTGTTCTAGATCACATCATGTGAACCTGCATTCTATTCTATATCACATCATATGAACCTGCATTCTATACAGAGACTTATCTCTTTCTCTCCAAAACAACACTGGCAGTGTTGGTAGATCTTGCACACCTAAATCTAATCAATCACTTAAACTTGTCAAAGTAAAATAAATGTTAAAAAATAGCACATTTCTAATTCAACCCATGTTTTTAAACTATAGAGTAATGTCCTTGTAGTTTCTGTCTGCCGAAACTTTTTGACAAAGTTTATTCTGTCGTAATGTGGAAAGTAACCTGGAGGCCCATACCAAGCCCTAGGGAGAAAGATCGTAGGAAACTATGAGGCATGCTTGGAGAGCTCCTGCAGTTGATGGGATTCATGGAGATAGCCTATCTTCTTGTCCTTATGGCTGACCATATGAAACCGAACACTCAAAATGAATTTATTTCATAAATATGTGGTAGAAGAACAGATTGCTTCATTCACAATCTCATCATCATTTTGTGCCATGTCCTCACGGAAGGTTGGCTGCAATGAGTCTTCACTCTGGTCTCTTTCTTGTCTTCTTAGAATGCTCGGCCAATCTTGTCCCTGTCCATCTCTTGATGTTGTCCGCCCATCTATATCACTGTCATCTTCTTCATTGCCGTCTTTGGGTTATATGTGGTAAGATCCCTGTCTTTTCCACGCTGGCAGGCATATTGTTCTTTACGTGTCTGAAAATGCCTCATGTGTGCCACACACTTTGCTGTTTCGCGTTGTGAGCCACTGATCCATTCACATTTTACATGTCACAATAAAAAAATTAATATAAACTTTGAACACATTAATGTTCGTTTGTATTAAACCTGTTGAGTTTGCTGTCTTTTCCCATGTTTAGTTACAAGTTATGGTACAGCTACCTCAAGCTGCTTCGTGCACAAGTTCGGGGTATGGTGGTCACAGATTCAGCTTATGAGGAAGTCAACAGCGCATTCGAGCGATCTCTTGTTTTTATGCACAAGGTGACTGCTCATTTGTCTTCAGGCGTTAATTATATTTTCAGCAATGTTTATCCTATTTGTAGGTAACTGATTAGTACGTTTTGTTCTTTTAGACTAGTCGGCTTATCTATCTGTTTTGTTTTCTTCTTTGTATGTAACCCATCACCATTATTTCTGTCATTTTTATCATTCTCTGCCAGTTGATGATCTTTAGAAGCATTTAAAATCTGATGCATTTACTGAAGGCTTCGTTAATATTCATGGCCAAATGCCAATTTTTGCAGATGCCTCGAATTTGGTTGGATTATCTTCACTTTTTAATTGACCAAGGAAAGATAACCCGGACACGACGCTGCTTTGATCGTGCATTGAGAGCCCTCCCTGTCACACAGCATAATCGTATCTGGCCTTTGTACCTCAAGTTCATGCGTTCTCATGACCTACCTGAGACAGCAGTTAGGGTCTACAGAAGGTACCTGAAGGTAACATTTTTTATTTGCTTCTTAGACAATAGAAGAGTTGATTGTACAGACACTTGGTGATGAAGTTTGTCATGGTTTATTGCATTTCCTGGTATGTATGCAAGAAAGTTTTGATGTCTTCCAATTTTAGCTGCAATGTCAGGCTTTTTGATAAGCTCCACCATGACAGGGAGCACTGCAGGAAGAGATTAAGCTCTTGGTGGTCTGTAGTTAAGAGCACCACCAAAATGTAGCATTACCGTCGATGGCACAGAACTGAAACAAGTTGATAGATTCAAGTACGAACAATTATAACAGCTGATGGGAAATGTCACAACGAAATAAAAAGCAGATGTGCTCAGGCCAAGAGTATTCCAGAAAATGAGAAACATCTTGTGTAATAGATCCATATCAGTGGAAACAAGATTCAGAGTACTTAAATGTTACATCGAGCCAATTTGTTTTATGGATATGAAGCATGGTCCATGAATAAGAGAGTACAGCAAGAAATGGAGGCCATGGAAATGTGGTTTATAAGAAGGATGTTGTTTGGTACCACGGACAGCTAAGAAAACCAACGAAGAAGTCTTAAGAGAGTCTGGAGTTAAAAGGCAAATTACAGCAAAGATCAGGGCAGACAAGTGAGATTTGTAGGACATTTTCTGAGAAGAGGAAAATTGGAACACATTGTGGCAGCTGGAAAAATTGAGGGAAGAAGAGACAGAGGAAGGCAGAGAGAAAAGTTACTGGATGGGCTGTCAGTGTGGCTAGGAAGAAAGTCACCGGCCGATCTCATAATCAAGTCTAAAGACAGGGAATTGTGGAGAGAAATGATCGCCTACACCGCACGGCACTTGATTGATTGATTGATTGGTCTATAGTTTGCCAGGACTGACACCTGAGTGGTCCCCTTATTTCCTGTAGCACTGGTAAAAATAAAAGTCTAACGCTTGTTTGAGTACTTGAGTACTTCATTTTTTTCAGTGTGTCAGTTCTGCATCAAATCTTTTATTAGGATTATTCTGTGATTCTTGAATTTTTCATTTTCTGTTATCCAAGTTTTATTAGAAATTGAAATTATCATCTTTTTTTTTTTTCAGCTCCAGAAGGAAGGCTCGGAGGAGTACATCAGTTTCTTGATTTCTATCGACCGATTGGATGAAGCGGCTCAACGTCTGGCAGATATCATCAATGATGAGAGTTTTGTTTCTGCTGAAGGCAAATCTAAACACCAGGTTCAGTGTCATATTCATTTACAACATTAATACTAGATGATTCTATATTTAGATTTATCATGCGATAGTGTTATCATTTATGTATATTAAACTGCTCAGGAATCACATATGTTGGGAATATTGTTCAAGTCTGTGTGACACATGTTTGTCTGAAGTGTTGTATCTTGAAGAAGCATCACAAACTGAAGGAATATTGTTGCGGTTGCTCTCTCTCATACATTTGAATGCTACCAGAATATACACCAGAACATAAACGGCAGTTGATACTTTGTTAGACCTGTTTGTGAAGGAGGTTTGCTCAATTTAGTGGCAGTGATCATGAAAATAATTCTACGTGGTCACTTGTTAGTGGCTGATTATTAATAGACAGACTTCATTAGCCCATAATGCCTGTCAGTTTACTTGTGTAGTTTGAAGTTTGATGCTTTCATGATAGATTTGCCATATTGAGTGAAAACATGCTTTTTTATTCATTGTTCTCATGTGTTACGTGCATTCTAGAGTACAGTTGTCATCATCAGTATACACATTTTGCAAACAAAAAGTATTAACATTCTGCAAACAGAAAGTATTAACATTCTAAAAATAGAAAGTATTAACATTCTACAAATAGAAAATTGCCATGAATCTCTTGCAAATTTGGTGTGTTAGTTACACCTGATAATCTGTGTCTTGACCATCTCTAATAGGCAGTCTCTTGCTGTGCTGCTTGGTCTCAGGATCATGATGATGTAACCATGTTTTATAACCAGTGATGAGTCATTCCAAGAAGTTTTCACTAGATCAAACTGCAACAAAATCATCTTGGAAGTTTCCACTTGATTTTGTTTCTTGTGGGCATTCAAACATTTCAGCACCCAACTGACAGTTTCTACATGCCCAAGTGCTCATGAAATTGTGAATCCTACATATCTCTAATGTCTCAGCGGTTATTTTGGTTGAAATTCGTAGATCTGCCAAAATCAGGTCGTGAACATGGTCAATAATTTCTGGAGGTGACGCTGCTGAAGGCCCTTCAGATTTTACTGCATCTTTGGTTTTGAAACCTCTGCGCTGAAAGTTAGTGCGCCATTTCTTGGGTACAATGGGCACTTGTCACTTGGTGTTTGCAGCAGACACTCATGGATTTCTGTTGGTGTTTTCTTCTGCAGAAACTGAAACTTCCTGACAGTTTAGGGTTCCATACTTGAAATTCCACATCTTTCGTTGACATGGTTCTGTTATTGATCTGGAAAAAAAAAAGTGAAAAATTGGTACTTTACATCATAAAATAACACTCTTTCCAGCTACAGTGACTAAATTACATGGGTCAGGCTGATATATTTTCAGTCCTGTAATATGCATAGTTATGTGATCATGTTTTATTTGTTTAATGAATATTGTCTAATTTTGTTGGTTTAAACTTTGAATATTTTAGTAATTTTTAATTCCAGAGATTTCTATAATTCATTTTAGGAATATAGAACAATCTATGGTAATATTTTGCATATTAAGCTGTTACAGGGCAATATTTCCAATGAGAATTGAGACAACGATGTGTACAGAATACTTGGTAAGAAAGTGAGCACTTCTAAGCATCATAGCAGCAGGAGAAGTAAACAGAAATGGAATAAGTGAATGAACTTTTATTATCAAAGACTTCTGGGAACAGGCCTATTTGACTTTGTATGAGATATTGGAGGATCAAAAGAGAGGACGGTGAAGCCTGGTATATTGATGTGATTGATTGATTGATTGATTGATTGATCTTTATTTCAAAAGGGTTAAGAATTGGGCACGCAGGCCCGTCTGACATTCTGCCCTTTTGTGAGAAATCACCAACAGAGCACAGAGACATTTTTTCTAATATTTGCCTTTTGACAGTACCTCATGATGATGATGATGACAGTAAATGGTTTTGTGGTTTAGTGTCAACATGATGGAGGTTACACGTGAAATAAACTGACTAAAATGTTCTCCACGTTTAGCTCTGGAACCAGCTGTGTGAACTGATTGCTAAGAACCCAGACAAAGTTACTTCCCTCAAAGTGGAGCCAATTTTGAGACAAGGGCTCAAACGATACACTGACCAGATTGGGGTGCTGTGGAATTCGTTGGCTGATTATTACATCAGAGGAGGCCATTTTGAGAGGGTAAGTATAATATACATTCATTCATTCCTTTGCATGTCCCTTGCGGAACTTTGCCTCCCAAACAGCACTCCTGTAGGCCTCTCGGTTGTGAGCAAGATGGCCTGCTGCTGCTGCATCCATTTCCAGATCATCAACGATGTCTTACAGCCATCTTCGTTTCGGTCTTCCTCTTTTTCTTTTTCCCATTATGTATCCTTCCAATACGGTCTTCTCTAAATTATAATGACGTTTAATGTGTCCAAAATATTTAAATTTTCTCTCTTTAATCCTCTTTACTAGCCAGCCTTCTTCAATATTAAGCTCTTGTAGTATAGATATATTTGTTCTTTTTTGTGTCCACGATATTTGGAGAACTCTTCTGTAGCATTTACATTCAAAGGCATTTATGTGTTTCTCAGCTGTTTTGTTAAGTGTCCATATGTATAATATACATAATGCCCTCAAATATTGTGGTTGTTATTGTTGAGTAACTGTTGCAAAGGCAGACATATTGGTGGAAGGAAGGTAAGAGTGCTCATCATGTGATTCAGGACGTGTGATTATCTTGGTTTTCAAGTTTGAATAAGTCAGGACATTGTTGAAACTGCTGATTGAGAAATGATTGAAAGAGAGGAGCCTGGAGTTTTTGTGTTTGCAGTAGAGTTCTGGAAGTAGAAGCGAGTTACAAAGGAAGACTTTTAACTTGCTGAAATACATTTTTCTGTGGTACTTAAATTTCTTTGTCAGGCCAGGGACATTTATGAGGAAGCCATCCAGACCGTGATTACAGTTCGTGACTTTACCCAAGTGTTTGATGCCTGTGCCCAGTTTGAGAAGAGCATGATAGCTGCCAAGATGGAGACCATGGAGGAGGAGGGAGCAACTGAAGAAGGTAAACTTTGAGAGGTGGAGGAGGAGGGAGCAGCTGAAGAAGGTAAACTTTGAGAAGTGGAGGAGGGAGCAACTGAAGAAGGTAAACTTCAATAGGTGGAGGAGGGGGGAAGTGGGAGTTACTGACAAACTGTAATGGAAAGAAATCAGCAAAATGATTCAGAACCACACTGTATCATTTAAAGATATTACAAGTGTAATAGTAAGTGAACACACATGAACAAGATGAATTGGCTGAATAAATAAAATGTACATGGTTGTATCAGACTGCAAAATAGTATATATTGATGGTGCAGAAAGCTGGTTGTGGATGAATAGAAACCTCTTTCAGTGACTTCTGATGACAAATTGGTGTATTATTGAATCGAGGCCTTCTGTTTTGTACAGTCAGAATCACAGATTATATCATTGAATCGAAGCCATCTTTCTTGTATAATCAAAATCACAGGTTGGTGATTCATTGAATCGAGGCCATCATTCTTGTATAGTCAAAATCACAGGTTGTGTATCATTGAATCGAGGCCATCTTTTTTGTATCATCTTGTTTGTATATTTTATCTTAGTTTCTTTTTTCCCTTTTTTTTAAAATCTTATTTTTATCTGACAGGTATAGTAGTTTTCTTTTACCATTTCTGTGTTTTATCATTTCCATTTCTTTTACCATTGCTGTGTTTTATCATTTCCATTTCTTTTACCATTTCAAAGTTTTGCCATTTTGTTAGGCTAAATACCAGATGGTGGTATAAGTAAAGTCTGAAAGGCATGATAACAGATGAACTGAGATTGTGTTTCATGTTGTAGCTGTATTATCTGTCTGGAACTGAGAGCATGATGTTCTTGGCAGCCAACAAATGCCATGAGAGAAGATGCTGGAACACAAGCATCAAGTTAGATTGAGAGTAGAGTACGCTGACTTGATTGAAAAACCACAACGGACATTAAAAAAAAACCCAGCAAATTGCCCAGTGTGATTGTGAAGGGTAAATGTGTATGGGAAAACATGAAAGCAGAAATAAATGTGACAAAAAATAAAGAAAGTGAGGTGGACAGAATTAACCATGAGTAAATACTTTTAGCTGACAGACTAAGTGAAAGCAGAACATGTTACGAGGGGTGATTGATAAGTTTTCGGCATAAGGTACAGATACTTGAAACACACATTTGATATTAGGTGCATTTGTAGATCAGGTTAATGTAAGATTAAACACAAAGTTTCGAGAAATTAACTGCAACCAATTTTTTTTTTTTTACAGGCTACTGAAGTGGTAATGGGTGGCAGAAATTGAGAAAATGGATAAAATTTCTCATGGAGCAGTCTTTCGCTACCTCTGCATCAAAGGCTTATCATCGAAAGAGATCCATGAGGATATGGTAGAGACTCTAGGGGAGAGTGCCCCTTCTTACAGCACAGTGAAGAAATGGGCAGCTCAGTTCAAGCATGGAAGGGAGAGTCTGGAAGATGATCCCTGTCCAGGAAGACCAAGAACAGTAACCACCGATGAAACCACCATCAGAATCCATGACACGATAATGGAGGATCGATGACTAACTGAGCAGTACATTGATACTGAGTTGGGCATCTCCCAGGAGCATGTTCATGCCATTATTCACAATGATCTTCAAATGACAAAAGTCTCTGCTCGATGGGTACCAAAACTTCTTGGAGCTGATCACAAACGACAGCATCTCAGCATGTCGAGAGACAATCTTGGCCATTTTTGTGCAGATCCTGAAAAGTTTCTTCAGCAATTAGTGACTGTGGATGAGACTTGGGTTCATCATTTTCAACCAGAAATCAGTAAAAGCAGTGGAAACATCATGGATTCCCACCTCCAAAGAAAGCAAAAGTGGTTCTGTCTGCAGGCAAAGTGATGGCTTCCATCTTTTGGGATTTAGAAGGTGTGCTATTGGTAGACTATCTTCAAAAGGGCAGAACGGTCACCGGGGCCTATTACACTAATCTTGTGAAGCAACTGTGGGTCAAATTGAAGGAAAAGCATCGAGGGAAATTGACGAGAGGAGTCATCTTTCATCAAGACAATGCTCCAGTTCACAAGTCGGCGGTAGCAATAGCTGCCATTCATGAATGTGGTTTCCAGCTTCTTGAACATCCTCCTTATTTCCCAGATTTGGCCCCTTCAGACTATTACCTGTTTACCAAATTCAAAAAGGAGCTCAGTGGTTGCAAAATTGCTTCAGATGATGATGTCATTCATGCTGTAGACCACTTTCTACTGGCACAAGATGCTGACTTTTACAAAGAAGGGATCCGTATGCTCCAGGATCACTGGACTAAGTGCATAAACGTGCAAGGGGACTATGTTGAGAAGTAACCCCAAAAAGTTGTCCACAAATAATCCGTTGTACCTTAAGCCGAGAGCTTATCAATCTCCCCTTGTAAATACAGGCCAGCCTTTACACTGTGACAGGCAGTTTGTGTCCCACATGGACTTTCATATGTTTTATTTTAGCTGAATTCTTGGAGGAAAATTGCTAGTTTTATTTCATTCTTTCCTTTCAGATGACCTGGAGCTTGAGCTAAGACTGGCAAGGCTGGAGAACCTCATGGATAGACGGCCACTGCTGCTCAACAGGTAGAGTTGGTGACACATTATAAACATTACAGATACAGGTAGAGCAAATGTGGTAATGTACTTGTCACACAGTTTGGAAACAGTCTCTGAAACAGTCAGCCTTTGTTCTGAACAAACCAAGAAGACATGAAGAACAAAAAAAAAACATATTCTAGTTATGTCATAGAGGCACTTAAAAGTTGATGTTATTGTCCTTATTTTACTTGACCAGAGGAGAATATTAAGTCTGTATGGAATACCATCTAAAATCTTCAACATCATTAAGGATCTCTACAACGGATATGTTTGTGTTGTCAACACAGAAGGAATGAGCTAATGGTTCCAGATTGAAACAGGCGTGAAACAAGGATGTATACTGTCTCCCTTGCTTTTTGGAATTGTCATAGACTTCATAATAAAAAAGTGCTGCACAGGTAAAACGGGCATTGATCAGTCACATGGGACCAAACTAGAAGATCTTGATCTTGCAGATGACATAACTCTTATCAATGACAATGTGAATTTAAAGCAAAAGAAAACAGATACCCTGTCTTCACTGGCTAGCAAAATAGGACTTGAAATTAACAAGGGAAAAAGAAAAATAATGAAACTTCTCATTAATCAAGATGGAAAAATATATGTAGAAGGAACAGCTGTTGAAGAAGTAAACCAGTTTGCATACCTTGGCAGCTACATAGACCAAGATGGTGACACCAGAAAGGAATTGCAAAAGCAGCATTGACCTTCAAGAATCTTGAGAACAATGGCAATCTAAAGTTATAAGCACAAAAACCAAGTTAAGATTATCCAGTTCAAATGTTATATCCACCCTCATTTATGCATACGAAAGCTGGAAAACAACTAAAGAAATACACAACAACAAATTAAGACTCTTTTGAAAACCAGTGCCTAAGGAAAATAATGGGTATAAATTGGAACAAATTCAGGAACAATGCAGAGATAAGACAGATGAGCAGACAACAACCTGTCTCATGGGTGATCAGGAAAAGGAGATGTTCATATATCAGTTACATGATGAGAAGAAACAATCAGAGAATCCCAGAACAGGCTATTAAGTGGAACACAACAGGCAAAGAAAAAGAGGTCAACCATGTGAAACTCTAAAGAGGACATTGTTAAGAGAGGCCAAATTAATAGGCATTAAATCCCTTGATGAGGTTGAAAAGCTCGCCATAAACAGGAAAACTTGGCAAACTGCCATGCGAGCCCTATGTGACGTTTAATGGCATGGGAAGGATGTAAGATGTAAGAGGGTGATGTGGTCAATGCCCTGTCTGGCTTCCTTCACTTATCATATCCAAAAGAAGTTGAGTACTGATTTCTAAAGCTGGGCGAAGGGGTGCCTCCAGCCAGACTTGAACCAATGACTTGTGTGTGAGAGATGAGCATGCTGACCACTGTGCCACTCAGGCAGAATAGGCATGGAGCTTAGAGTTTATAAAAACATGAGCTGGAACTAACAAAAGTACAGAATTAGAGAACTGGAAATGTAAATCTGTTCATGTAAATTTTGAACTGCTTATTAAAGGTTCATGTATTCTAAAGAGGGCTTTGGAAGTAATGGGCATAGTCAGTATTTTTCAGTAATTTAAGTGTTTGGGGGTGCTTTTTCTTTCTATATTTAGTCATATCTTTATGTTCCATCCTAAAGCATCAGTTAGACATGCTATACAGATGTAGCTGCTTATGGAAAAATGGCCTTGTCACCATCTGGTCTGCCAACAGATCACTGACACATTGTCCTCTTTCATGTCTCCAATTTTTGGAACATGTCTCCTTGTTTTCAGTTTTTTTGTTTTTGTTTTGTTTCATTGAATGTGGCTGTGTGTTAAGTGTCAGCACACAATTCTCATTATAAGTGAGACCTGTCAGTGAGAGTACTTATCATAAGCTTTTATGAAACTTTCAGTGTTCTTCTGCGTCAGAATCCACACAATGTGCACGAGTGGCACAAGAGAGTGACCCTGTTTGAAGGAAAACCAAGGGAGGTAAGAAAAATTTGGAGTGAAGCTTTTAGTCTTATGTCAGTTTCCTTCATCTTGAATCTCCATTTCCAGAGTCACGGTCTTTGTTTAGGAGAATAAGGGAATGAAAACTAGTCGGAAAAAGAACAAGAAAGAAAGCGGGGACAGCCGGTCACAAACTGTTTACCCACACGAATTCTCTCGTCCTCACTAGTTGTATGTATCTCATCCTTCCTTTATTAGTTTATCCAAAGAATGGGGAAGGGGTGTCTGTTAGCATACTGCTGTAAAAATATTAAAGATGTGGCGCTGAAATGAAACGGTAAACACTCACCCTCTTGGGTAATGTCTAAAGACTGAAAGGATAATGTTGCAGCTTTACGTGCGCCATTTTCTAGAGTTTGTACTCATATTTTGCCTCACTTTTGTTCATATGTAATTATTATTGGCTGTCATGTTAATTGTACATACATGACACATCCAGACTCTAGGGTACATCTTGCAACTCTGTTCCATCTTCCAAAATGTATAAACTAGGAAAAAAGTAGGAACAGCTTTATTACTTAACGACTATAAAGTTGTGATGTTTCAGCACGAGCCTTAATCACACAAAAACATACAAGACGAAGAATTAGAGAGAAGAGATAAAGTATAGATTCACATGAATCCTATGTTAAAAAAAATAAATAAATAAAATGAATAGAGCACTTAGCTTGAAAGAATATGTAGATTTTCCAACGCTTGTTCAGAAATGCCTTGAAAGGATATTACATTAAGTAATAAAGCTGTTCCTACATTTTTCCTAGTTTATACATTTTGGTATCACAGCTTTATTGTAGTGCTTCGTGTAGAGTTGTATACTTGTACACTAATTGTTGTGTGTTCCATCTTCCATACCAAGATGTCCAAACCCAGCTCTGCCCACAGAAAGACAAACTTTGGGGTACAAAGCGTGGCCTTCTCAAGACTGCTCAGTTGATCCAGACTATAAATTTGGATGTCTGAGGCTAGAACTATGGAATGCAGAAGTCTTTCATGTGATACCATGCAGTGGACACCTAAGAGAAAGAGAAGCTGACCAGACAAACCTGGTGGAGAAGTGTAGAAGTAGAAATGAGCATGATATACACCCAAGGTACTGTTAAAAGGCTTGCCAAAAATTTGAGAGGCAGAGAGGATTTGTTGCAGCTCCACAAAGCATACTGGGTGGTGATTGGTTAGTTAATAACCAATCAGAAACATGGATGGGTGGATGATGTGATTAGTATATATGTTCATTTATAGTTCACTTTTATGTGATGTGTATGTAAAGTCATATTTACTATGTGTTTGGTATATTCATTCATATATCATGTTATTTATATGTATGTTCATATAGAATTCACGTTTTGTGTAATGTGTTACAGACAATGCTACCATTTGTTGTTTATTTCTCTTGAAGATAATCAATACATACACAGAAGCTGTCCAGACCGTTGACCCGAAGATTGCATCAGGAAAGCCTCACACTCTGTGGGTTGACTTTGCTAAATTTTATGAGAAGAATGACCAGATAGAAGATGTAAGTTTGTGCTGATGTCTAGTATAAAGTTGTACTGTGAACATCATGTGTGTCTGTTACATCTTAGCTTCTGATTTGTCTTTTGTGTGTTTTATAGTCAGATTCAGATATACTCTGAAATACATTCATTGTTAATTTCTGGGCTGAAAATTTATTTGAAGTGTCTTGAATTATTAGCTCAGTGTTGGAATCAGAAACGTCCATGCCAGAGGGATGTCACAGTTCTCAGGGCCAGCAAATGACAACAACCTGTCATCATGAATGAACTTCACTTTCAAAGAGAGAAGAATTTGGCGCTTGGGCCCATCAGACATTCTGCCCTTCATCTCTCAGCTTTCACTATTGTATTTATTCAGCATAATTTTAGTGCAAGTAAAGTACCAGAGTACTTTGAATAGATCAACCACAAACCAAATATTTTATCTATGTCAGAGAGCAGAAAAGTACTGGGAATATGGAAGAGAAGTTCATGATATCTTCATTGAGTTCAAAAAAGCCTGTGGCAGCAAAGATAGGAGCAGCTTATGGAAAATAATGAAAGAATTTGAGATACATAATAAATTAATCAGTCTGACCAGAATATGTATAAAGGATGCACAAAATATTGTAATATATAAAGGAAGAAAGTCAGAACCCCTCTCTATAAGACCTGGTTTAAAACAAGGTGATACATTATCTCCATTACTATTCAACCTAGTACTAGAAAAGGTAATCAGAACAGCGAAAGAAGAAAGCAGTACAGAAGAACAAACTAAAATACTAGGATACGCTGATGACATTGACCTGGTGGGGGAAACTATGCAAGAAGTCATCAATAACTGCATACACCTGAGAGATGTAGCACTAAAGGTGGGCTTGTCCATTAACCAAGATAAGACAGAGTATGTGAAGATATCAAGAGACCAGAGGCAGAATGATCCAGGTTATATAAATGTTGAATATATGATCATTAGGAAAGCAGAAACATACAAATATCTAGGCACAACCTTCAACAGAACCAACACAGTATGCGAGGAAATTAAAAGCGGAGTACAGATAAGGGAATAAAACATACTCTGCCTTGCAACACCTGTTAAAATCCAAAATCATATCCCAAAACACCAAAATAACAATCTACAAAACTATAATAAGACCAGCTGTGTGGATCAGAAATGTGGAATACAACAAAGAAAGATGAACAACAATTGCAAATCTTTGGGAACAAGATCCTAAGAAGAATCTTTGGGCTGATAAAGGATACCAACAATGGAGAATGGAAAGCTAGAAAGAACATTGAACTGAGCAGCTTATTTAACTCTTCCTTTGCCATTGTCGCGATAGTGAGAACTTCCTGTTAGTTTAGTGGAAGCCATTGTCGTTATAGTGATTTTGTTTCGTTGCAATGTAAAACTATTGTAAAACTTTTTATTGTACACGATTTATATGTGCATGTCTGGTGACCTTTCATAGTTCAATCAAAAAGCGTGGCTAACAAACGAGTGAAAGTGATAACGGAGAAATTTCAGTATTTATTGTGATTTCGGAGGCATGAGGACATGTCCTATGACCCGACCACTGTTCCTGAATGTACCCCAAGTACATCTAGACCTATTAAATGGACTGGAGAAGTAGTTAGAAGGTTATTTCAGACATTATTTTAATGAGAATGCCACCACACGATGAGATCGGCTGAAAATTTAAGTAGATCTGGAAATCGCCAATGGTAAACACTGTACATCTAGGCATCGCTGATGGTAAGCACTACACAATTATCGGCTAAAATCATCACACTACTTCTTTTTTCCTAAAAAAAAACTCTTCATTTATGAAATCTTCTTACATTTACAACTATTTTCACACATGATATGTATATTTTTAAAGTGGAAATACTTTGTACATTCACTTTTACAACTAGACCCTCTATACATATCGAGACCCGCACTTTTTGTGTGGCACAGACGGGAACGTCTGCGTTTTTTTCTGTGGCACGGTAAGAGTTAATTAAATCCCAGTGAATTATAAATGTCTTGAAGCTGAACAGACTACGCTGGCTAGGGCATGTAGAAAGAATGGAAGAGAACAGACAGACAAAAATGATGTATACACAAGAGATGAGGGAAACAAGACCAAGGGGTAGACCAAGACAGAGATGGAAAGACAACATAGAAGAGGATATAAAAGAAATTGGTGTCACCAGCTGGAGAGAGAAGATTAGGAGTAGAGAGGAATGGAGGTAAACTTTATCTTCAGCAGTGAGCCTTAATGGCTCAGAAAGCTGAAGAAGAAGAAGAAGAAGAAAGTACCAAAGTGTTTAAAAAAAATGATAATAAATAATAAATGAACAACTGATATAGTTGTTCATGCTAGCTAGAACTGTTACAGTTATCAGGGCCACAGGTGGAGATTTATATGCCTCCTATTATGGTAGAAATTGCTTTTAAAAATGTGATTGTTTTGTGTGGGTCCACTCTGAGAGTTTAAGCCACACAACATCCTGCTCCCTGCCTGAGTTTTTGTTTTCAGCACTTTGTCAGGTCAGGGAAGAGAATTGTCTGATTTATGTTTGCCTTGCTACAGGCTAGAAATGTTTGATATTTGTTTGTCATGGTACAGGCTAAAATAGTGTTTGATATTTGTCTTGCTACAGGCTAAAATAGTGTTTGATATTTGTCTTGCTACAGGCTATGGTACAGGCTAAAATAGTGTTTGATATTTGTCTTGCTACAGGCTAAAATAGTGTTCAGTATTTGTTTGTCTTGTTACACGCTAAAATAGTGTTTGATATTTGTTTTACTTGGTACAGGATAGAATAGCGTTTGATGTTTGTTTGTCTTGCTACAGGCTTGAATAGTGTTTGATGTTTGTTTGTCTTGGTACAGACTAAAATAGTGTTTGATGTTTGTTTGTCTTGTTACAGACTAAAATAGTGTTTGATATTTGTCTTGCTACAGGCTAGAATGATCTTTGATATTTTTTGTCTTGGTACAGACTAAAATAGTGTTTGATATTTGTCTTGCTACAGGCTAGAATGGTCTTTGATATTTTTTGTCTTGGTACAGACTAAAATAGTGTTTGATATTTGTCTTGCTACAGGCTAGAATGGTCTTTGATATTTTTTGTCTTGGTACAGACTAAAATTGCATTTGATGTTTGTTTGTCTTGCTACAGGCTAGAATAGTGTTTGATGTTTGTCTTGGTACAGACTAAAATAGTGTTTGATGTTTGTCTTGCTACAGGCTAGAATGTTATTTGATGTTTGTTTGTCTTGCTACAGGCTAGAATGGTCTTTGATGTTTGTTTGTCTTGCTACAGGCTAAAATAGTGTTTGATATTTTTTGTCTTGCTACAGGCTAAAATAGTGTTTGATTTGTCTTGCTACAGGCTAAAATAGTGTTTGATATTTTTTGTCTTGCTACAGGCTAGAATAGTGTTTGATATTTTTTGTCTTGCTACAGGCTAGAATAGTGTTTGATATGTTTTGTCTTGCTACATGCTAGAATAGTGTTTGATATTTTTTGTCTTGCTACAGGCTAGAATAGTGTTTGATATTTTTTGTCTTGCTACAGGCTAGAATAGTGTTTGATATGTTTTGTCTTGCTACATGCTAGAATAGTGTTTGATATTTTTTGTCTTGCTACAGGCTAGAATAGTATTTGAGAAAGCAACACAAGTTCCCTACAAGCATGTGGACGACCTGGCCAGTGTCTGGTGTGAGTGGGCTGAGATGGAGCTCAGACATGAGTAAGTTTGCTAGTGTGAGTGGGCCGAGACAGAGCTCAGACATAAGTTTGCTAATGTGAGTGGACCTAGACAGAGCTCAGACATAAGTTTGCTAGTGTGAGTGGACCTAGACAGAGCTCAGACATAAGTTTGCTAGTGTGAGTGGACCTAGACAGAGCTCAGACATAAGTTTGCTAGTGTGAGTGGACCTAGACAGAGCTCAGACATAAGTTTGCTAGTGTGAGTGGACCTAGACAGAGCTCAGACATAAGTTTGCTAGTGTGAGTGGACCTAGACAGAGCTCAGACATAAGTTTGCTAGTGTGAGTGGGCCGAGACAGAGCTCAGACATAAGTTTGCTAGTGTTAGTGGGCCGAGACAGAGCTCAGACATAAGTTTGCTAGTGTGAGTGGACATAGACAGAGCTCAGACATAAGTTTGCTAGTGTGAGTGGACCTGGACAGAGCTCAGACATGAGTAAGTTTGCTAGTGTGAGTGGGCTGAGACAGAGTTCAGACATGAGTAAGTTTGCTAATGTTAGTTGAGAGAAAACCAGTTTCACATTTACATTATAACAATAGACTAAATCACTGGGGAGCAGGACTGAGATCAACATAGACCTTATTGCAAGGTTTAGATGACACACCAAGAAGAGCTGTTTGTTGTAGAGCTGTTTGTTATAGGGGTGTTTGTTATAGAGGTGTTTGTTGTAGAGCTGTTTGTTATAGGGGTGTTTGTTGTAGAGCTGTTTGTTATAGGGGTGTTTGTTGTAGAGCTGTTTGTTATAGGGGTGTTTTTTGTAGAGCTGTTTGTTATAGGGGTGTTTGTTGTAGAGCTGTTTGACTACCAATACCAAATGGTTCTTGAACACCTGAGATCATTTTATTCGTAACATTAATCTTAAGACAGGAAAGGTTAAAAGTCATCTTCACTCACTGATAAGACATATTTGCACTATTTTAGCTTTTTTTGTCTTCACTAAGAAGCAGCAAGAGAAATGAAAAAGGAAAAATAAATACTAAGAGTGAAAAGGGAAGTTTAAAGGGGTCTCCTGTGTACTGAGCAAAATATGCTTAGATCATGGATGTTCAAGGGCAAAATTGTGCAGTCAAGTGGTCTGCAGTAGTGTATGACCTGACTGTGCAACAAGAAAGTTCTGAAACCAGAATTGTCTGATTTTTTTTTTTTTAAGTGAGATAAGGCTTGTGGCCTTTCAGCCATTTCCATATTTTCTTGCTGATTGTGGTAGATGTAGTCCTACTAGTGTCTCTGTTGTGTTACCAGTTACAGTGATGAGGCTCTGAAGTTGATGCAGAGAGCAACAACGCCCTTGAAAAAACAGGTGGCTTATCATGATGAGGTAGGAAACTTTGTGTTCTGTTATTTAGTCCACAAGTCCAGAGCATATTTTCCTGATAAGCATTTAAAATGTGCACTAAGTTATATTTCTTTATCTTGAGGCTGGGTTTTTTTTTTTTTTTTTAATGTCATTTAAGTATTGACTGACATTTAACTGTTTCACTCCAGAGTGTTTTCCTCCCTCTGCCAAAATAAATTTTGTTAAGAAATTTCAGAAGAAATAAACTGGGAGGAAGTTGCTCTGTAGTTTAAAAATATGGATCAGATTAAAAAATGTGCTGTTTCATTTTATTTAGACTTTACCTCTGACATTGCTTTGCTTTGACATACAAGAACGAGCTGAATTCTCTGTACTTGGTAGCAGGTCTTGTTTCTGTTGCCATGTGAAGCATTTCTGTAATCTGCCATGAAATCAGAATTCCCCAAATTGTCTGTGTTCACTTCTTCAGAGTATGCAGCACTATCCGTTTCTGCTTGCCCTTCCTTTTTTTTTTCAACTTGTATATTTTTGTTGTTTGAAAATTTACAGAGTTTGTTTTGTTAAGTCTGTAAAGTTGGAAATTTTTACTTTTCCCAGAATTTTTCTTGTCTTACATGGGTATTTTATCATTTAAAAGCTAACTTTGAACTTATATACTGCTGTTAGCTTGGCAGGAAAACGGGGGAAGTTCATTTCCAGAAGTAGACCAGCATCCAGAATGTCAAAAGGGTATGTGAAAAAAAAAAAAAAAGATTGATATGAGCTTGATAAAATGTGTTTGATGAATTGATAAAGTAATTTTCACCGTTAGCAACACATTTCTTATTACAATCTTACTACTTTTTGAGCTGTTGTTATATTTCTCAATTTTGTATTTGTTTTTTTATTCCAGACAGAAACTGTGCAGTCTCGTGTTCATAAGTCTCTCAAATTATGGTCGCTGTATGCAGATTTGGAAGAAAGTTTTGGTACCTTCAAGGTACAGTTTTTAAATGGAGATATTTGCCATAGAAGTATGAGGGTCCTACCGAAAGTCATGTAGCAAAAAATTTTTTTAAATCAGAATTTATATATAGAGAAAATATAAATGTATTACCTTAGTCTGCATCCTTTTCTTCACTTTTCAACATAATCTCCATTTCTCTGCACACATTTTTCCCATCGCTCTGCAAGTTTGAAAATACCCTCCTGGTAGAATTCCATTCCAACTGACCGACTGCACAGATGCACTGCTGTCTGGACGTTCTCTCCTGTGAGACCCAGCGGGCACAAACTTTTCTACAGCCTGGGGTTTCAATCATTTCCTCTACTGCATTGTGTCCTATTCCAAGATTTACAGCGATTTCAGAAAATGTGACACATCTGTCTTCTTTAATGATGTCGTAAACCCTTTCCACATTACGTTCAGTGGAAGCAGTTGGAAGGCGATTGCTGCAGGGCATATCTTGGATGCTTGTACTTCCATCTTTGAAATGTTTCACCCACCTCCAACACTGCTTTCACCCATACACACATTTCAATAAGCAAGTTGAAGTCTTTGATGATATTCAGCAGCGAGGATTTCCTCTTTAATGAGGAACTCAGTAACGGCAAGTTGACGAAACATAGCACCCGCCATTTTGTTTATTGCTCCGCGTGGTCACTTGACACATGATGGTAATGTCATGTGACCTCTACATGAAGTGCAAAGGATGCAGATTGAAGTGATACATTTATATTTTCTCTATCTATAAATTCTGATTTTAAAAACATTTTGGCTCACGACTTTTGGTATGACCCTCATATAATGGAGATTCTTTTTTTATTGTGACATTTCTTTTGCGCATATTCCAGTTTCACTATGAAAGTTTTTTTTTTTTTTGGCACTTTTAGTTGTATGGAACATCAGTTAATTGTATTCCATTATCTTCCAGTATAGAAAACAAAAGTCATTTTCTGAATACATTGGTCAGTAGAGTGTGATAATGTGTTATGTTCTTTGTTGTCCTGTTTTGTTGAGAAATCTTTGTAAAAACATTTAAACATAAAAACTTCTTAAAAATTCTTTATGCTGATAAAATTCATATTTTAAATCTTGCAAAGATGTGTTTCAAAAAATCATATTGCTGTGTTCATATTTTATTCAGTCTTGTAAAGGTAGAATCATTGACTTGTTTCATATTTTCAGCCTTATAAAGCTGTGTATGATAAGATTATTGAGATGTTTGTATTTTTAGTCTTGTAAAGCTGTGTTGAAAAAGATAATAGAGCTTGTTCATACATTTTCAGTCTTGTAAACCTGTGTTTGAAAATATAATAGAGTTGTATTCATATATTTTAAGTCTTGTAAAGCTGTGTTTGAAAAGATAATAGATTTGTGTTCATATATTTTAAGTCTTGTAAAGCTGTGTTTGAAATTATAATAGAGTTATGTTCATATATTTTCAGTCTTGTAAAGCTGTGTTGAAAAAGATAATAGAGCTTGTTCATACATTTTCAGTCTTGTAAAGCTTTGTTTGAAAATATAATAGAGTTGTGTTTATATATTTTAAGTCTTGTAAAGCTGTGTTTGAAAATATAATAGAGTTATGTTCATATATTTTCAGTCTTGTAAAGCTGTGTTGAAAAAGATAATAGAGCTTGTTCATACATTTTCAGTCTTGTAAAGCTGTGTTTAAGATATGCAAGATAAAATAAACAAGCTAACTCAGAATGCAAACAACATAGGACTAAAGATCAACGTAGGAAAGACAAAGTTAATGAAGCAAAATGTGAACAACAGAAATGTACTCAGAGTAGATAACAAGTTAGTGGAGGAGGTCAACGAATTTGTATACCTTGGCAGCAGAGTAGTAGAAAATGGAGACAGCACAGAGGACATCATCAGCAGACTTACTAGAGCAAACCAGGCATTTGCAATGCTGCAGACTATATGGAAATAAAAAAAACTAAGCATAAATATGAAAATCAGGATATTTAAGAGTAATGTTCTAAGTGTACTACTCTATGGAAGTGAATGCTGGAAAATCACCAAAACCATAGAAAACAAGTTGAATTCTTTCCAGACTAAATGTTTACGAAGAATTAAAAAAATATTCTGGCCAAACACCATAAGAAATAACATCTTATTGGCAGAAATGCAGATGAAGCCACTGACAACAATTACTGAGGAAAAACGCTGGTGATGGTTGGGACATGTGCTCCGAATGACTGACAACTCATTACCAAAAATAGCACTAAGATGGACACCACAGGGGAACAGAAGTAAGGGTAGACCAAAAGAGACATGGAGAAGAACAACAGAAAGGATGTTGAGCAATAGAGGGCTCACCTGGGCAAGAGCAGAAAAAAAGGCGAAGGACAGGCATTTGTGGAAAACCCTTGCGGAAGCCCCATGTGCCTGGGCACTTAAGGTTCAGAGAGAGAAAGCTGTGTTTGAAAATATAATAGAGTTGTGTTTATATATTTTAAGTCTTGTAAAGCTGTGTTTGAAAATATAATAGAGTTGTGTTTATATATTTTAAGTCTTGTAAAGCTGTGTTTGAAAATATAATAGAGTTGTGTTTATATATTTTAAGTCTTGTAAAGCTGTGGTTGAAAAGATAATAGAATTGTGTTCATATATTTTCAGTCTTGTAAAGCTGTGTATGATAAGATCATTGACCTCCGCATTGCAACACCACAGATCATCATGAACTATGCCATGTTTTTAGAGGAGAACAACTACTTCGAAGAAGCGTTCAAGGTATTTGAACCATACGTAGAGTTGTTTTAATGTCTGTTTCATTTATTTTTCCTTTATCCAAATATTTCCATTTTAAACATCTGCCATGTTGTCCGCTTTTCATTAACCCTTAACCAACCTCGAGCCGTTTCAGTGGCTTTTCAAAAAATTAAAAATAAAATAACTGCGTTCATATAGTTTTGTTCTGTGGTTGGAAGTTCAGAATTTTAAGCTCCTGCAAATACTAAAAATAGTTACCTCATCATTTTCCAGTAAAACAGTGTGGTGGTTATATTTTAATTACATAAAGTATTTGTGTGTTGTGGAGGTTTTTTTGGTAGATAGAGTTAATTTGCTTCAGGCTTCCAGAGTTCCTTATTGCATTCTTCATGTGAAATGATCAAGAAATGTTGATTGTGAATGTAATCAAATTTATTTGAAACATGGAAACCTTGATTTGTAACCTTAAAAATCAAGCAGTATTCCATCTATGACGTGAAAGTAATTCCAGATTAATTTTTTTTCTATCTTGCTTTCCTAGGCTTATGAGAAGGGCATTGCTTTGTTCAAGTGGCCAAATGTATATGATTTATGGAACACATACTTGACCAAGTTCATTGCCAGATATGTGAGTTTTATGTTATGTTCCCTCATACCTGACCAAGTTCATTGCCAGATATGTGACTTTTATGTTATGTTCCCTCATACATGACCAAGTTCGTTGCCAGACATGTGAGGTTTATGTTATACTAGATGAGTACCCGACGTTGTCCAGGTATTTATTTCTCCCAATCAACAAAGTTCTATTCATTTCCACAGCCTTCTAGATGGTTCTACAAAGTTCTATTCATTGCCGCAACCTTCTAGAACGTTCTACAGAGGTCTGTTCAGTTTCACATCTTCTAGAAGGTTCTACAATATTCAATTCATTTCCACGACCTTCTAGACTGTTCTATAGAGCCTGGATGGTTTGATTATAAACATTTTTAGTTTCACTTCCAGGAGCAAGAAGAAATAAATTCATGGGTGAACCCACCTTTGAGCAATCAACATAAGGGAGAAACATGGCGATCTCAAATCTATCTCTCTCCCTCTCCCTCTTTCTCTGTCCCTATCTCTCTCCACTTCTCACCCTCTCTCTCTCCCTTGAGCAAGCAACATAAAGTTGTCCATGAGAGAAACATGGTGATCTCAGATCTATCTCTCTCCCTCTCTTTCTATCTACTAGAGTAACTGATTCATCATCAACACTAATAGATCATATTTATATAGCTGATCCAGGAAACATTACTGAATGTACTGTCCCTCATGTGTCGCTGAGTGATCACTACCCGGTCTGCTGTACGTGGTCACATAAGGGGTATAAAATGCCTAAACACAAACATACCAGCATCAAATATAGAAATTTTAAAAACTTTAACTTGGAATTATTTTTAACTGATCTAAAAGCTTCGCCTCTTACGTACGTTTTCCAGTTAACAAATTCAGATGAGGCTATCAAATACTGGATCAAGATATTTCAAAATATTTTTGACAAGCATGTCCCCATCAAAGAAATGAGAGTAAAACACGTAACAAAATCCCCGTGGATAACTCCCGATATATTGCAACTGATGAGGAAACGGGATGAAGCATACAAAAGCAGAAATTTCAGTAGCTCTCGTTCACTTAGAAATAAGGTGCAGTATTTAATTAGGCAGGAAAAGAAAAATTACTTCAGAAATTTAGTGAAAGACAAAACTGATAGTAAATCAATTTGGAAAGCAATTAATACTCTTGTAAATAAAAGGAAGCAAACTGACTCACAAACAGTTAATGGTGAACATACTTGCACTAACTTCAGTGAACATTTTAGGGAAGAAATTAGTATTCTAAAATCTTCATTACCGACCCCAAATTGCGACCTGAGCGTGTTGAAAACTTTCAGTGACAGTAAATATGTAAAGCTAAAACAAATTAATATTCCTTTCCTCACAGTCGGTGAGGGTTATAACTACATCCGGTCCTTAAAGAACACTAACTCAGCAGGATGTGATGACATTAGTAACAAGATACTACACTACGCTGTACCAGTTATCACAGACACACTAACATACTTATACAATTTGTGCATTGACAAACAATATTTCCCTGACGCTTTTAAACTTGCCAAAGTTTTTCCTCTTTTTAAATCTGGACAGACTAGTGACCTCTCAAACTATAGACCCATATCCATTCTGTCATCACTATCTAAACCTCTTGAAAAGCATATACAAAAGTTAACACTGCTCCACATGCAAGAAAACAATCTACTAATAGACAGTCGGTCAGGTTTTAGACCAAATTACTCCTGCCACACAGCATTAACTAAAATGACAGAAAGCTGGCTGTCTAACATAAATGATGACAAATTGTGTGGTGCTGTCTTTGTTGATTTCAAGAAAGCCTTCGATATGATTGATCATGAAATTCTTGCAAAAAAGCTAGAAGGCTATAGATTACACCCTGACCTAACAAAATTTATTACGTCTTTTCTCTCAGGTAGAAAACAAGTAGTTTGCTTTAGAAACAAAATATCTGGCTCGTCTGTGGTTGATACCAGTATTCCTCAAGGCTCCATTCTTGGTCCTCTTCTCTTTGCTACCTATATTAACGACCTACCACTACATTTAAAGCACTCTTCATGTGATCTTTTCACTGATGACTGTACTGTTTACAGTAGTGACTATGACATCAATAAACTACAGACAACGCTCCAAAATGATATAAACAGTTTGATTAAATGGAGTAATAAAAATGGTATGTTGATAAACACTAACAAAACAAAATCCATGCTAGTCACTACAAGACAGAAACTGCAGAATGCAACAAAAACTTCTCTACAGCTTTGTGCTGGGACTAAGGCAATAGAAAATGTTCATGAACATAAAACCGTAGGACTCATCATTGATCAGCATTTAACTTGGAATTCTCACATACATAACCTAACAAACTTGATTGCACAGAAGTTTACCAATTAGCCAAAATTAAACACTTTATCGGCAAAGACACAAGAAAGATATACTACATATCACACATACAAACACACTTAGATTACTGTTCCACAATCTGGGATGGATGCTCAGTCTCAAACACAAAAAGGCTCCACTCACTTAACAAGCGAGCATTAAATCTTATTTGTGACAAACACCCAGTACAGACTGTAGATCAACATAAACAACTCAAAATTCTACCCCTCAAAAATAGAATCATTTTTAACAAAGTTAAGTTTGTTCACAGAATTCTATCGCACAATGCTCCGCCTTACTTGTGGTCACTGTTTACATATAACACTAAACATAGCCAGCATTTAAAAAACTGTCTTCTTCCTAAACCCAGGATTGATCTGTACAAGAAAAGCCTTGCATACTCTGCAGTACAGCTCTGGAACACCCTCCCCTACCATTTAAAATCCATTGGTAATACTTCATCCTTTAACTCAAACCTATTTCATTATTTACTTGCTTGTAATTATATGCCTCCATAAAATAACCAGCACTCTCTCAACATGTGACTTGCCAACCATCAAGTACTAAAATGACATAGTTAGAAAAGCAACTTGTTAGATATTGTTAGAAATTATTTTAATGTCTGTTAAAAAAACATATGTTAGAAGATCTGTATTTACAATGTATTTTTGTTTATGTATATGTCTGCGTATGTATGTGTGCGTGAGTGCTATTTTATTAGGTTAATTACTTCTTCTCTTTTACTTTGAATGTAGTAGTTAAATCTTACACTCTTTTGATATGTTTTTTCCTAATTTAATTTGTATATTTGTACTAAATCAAGTGTGTGGGAAGAATGAAAGTGGAGTGATGAAGGGCAGAATGTAAGACAGGCCTGCGTGCCCAATTCTTTACCCTTGAAAAATAAAGATTATTCATTCATTCATTCTCTCTCGCTCTCCCTTTATCTCCTCCTCTCACTCCCTTCTCCATTCCCCTCTTTCTCCCCTCTCTCTCCCTAATTTGAAAAGCTAATTTGAAAAAATAAGAAAACGGCACACTGTCACAGAGCAATGAAAGCTACTATGGAATACAATAAAAAGCTAATATAAACATAAGGAGAAAACAAAGTTAAAATTTATTTTTACAAATATAATTAAAACAAAAAAGAGACCATCAGCTAAAAGAGCGACATGATACTGTAACATTCCCTGACAGATGATAAACTGGAAGGCTTGCTGAATTAGCTTACCTTATATACGACCATCTAAGATTTGGGTGGATGCTAGAAGTTTCTCGAACATCATGAGTCCAAGACCGCAGTCATATTCATAACCTTCTAGAAGATCCCACCCCCACCACTAGGCCCCCCCCAATGCAGTTGGTAGCTGATCAGCCACTGTCTAGTATGAAATAAACACTCTGACCATTTTCTATATGGATGCTGAGGTGAAAAACAGTGGGTGTCTGTCATGAATCAGAAATCTACTCCGTGGATCATGTGTTGTGTTGCCACATTTGTTAAAAGGTTCAGCAAGTCGGCAGATATAACGTCATTGATTTGTGTGGGCTGACCTTTGTCTGCCGTGGCCGACAACCCGAACTATCATGGCAGTTACTTCCCGTTGTTCAGTGGGGGTATTGTTTGTATCAGTTGACCCCCACAACCCAGGCCCCCCCAGGGGCCCTAGGGATGATCTAATCCACACAGTGCACTGTCCAGATTATAAGTCATCTGTGTGCCAAGTTTGGCTGAAACTGCTCCAGATGTTCCAGCATGATGCTCGAACATACATATATGTACACACACATTCATTTATATATAGAGATTCCTTTATACTTGACCAAGTTTGTTGTCAGATGTGTGAGTTTTATGTTACTTTCACACATACTTGGCCAAGTTTCTTGCCAGATGTGTGAGTTGTATGTTACTTTCACACAAACTTGACCAAGTTTGTTGTCATATGTGTAGTTTGTATGTTACTTTCACACATACTTGACTAAGTTTGTTGTCAGATGTGTGAGTTTTATGTTACTTTCACACATACTTGGCCAAGTTTCTTGCCAGATGTGTGAGTTGTATGTTACTTTCACACAAACTTGACCAAGTTTGTTGTCATATGTGTAGTTTGTATGTTACTTTCACACATACTTGACTAAGTTTGTTGTCAAATGTGTGAGTTTTGTGTTACTTTCACACATACATACTTGACCAAGTTTGTTGTCAGATATGTGAGTTTTATGTTACTTTCACACATACTTGACCAAGTTTGTTGTCATATGTGTGAGTTTTATGTTGCTTTCACACATACTTGACCAAGTTTGTTGTCAGATCTCTCTATCTGAACCTTAAGTGCCCAGGGCAAATGGGGCTTCCGCAAGGGTTTTCCACAAATGCCTGTCCTTCGCCCTTTTTTTTTTTTGCTCTTGCCCAGGTGAGCCCTCTATTGCTCAACATCCTTTCTGTTGTTCTTCTCCATGTCTCTTTTGGTCTACCCTTACTTCTGTTCCCCTGTGGTGTCCATCTTAGTGCTATTTTTGGTAGTGAGTTGTCAGTCATTCAGAGCACATGTCCCAACCATCGCCAGCGTCTTTCCTCAATAATTGTTGTCAGTGGCTTCATCTGCATTTCTGCCAATAAGATGTTATTTCTTATGGTGTTTGGCCAAAATATTTTTCTAATTCTTCGTAAACATTTAGTGTGGAAAGAATTCAACTTGTTTTCTATGTTGTCAGATATGTGAGTTTTATGTTGCTTTCACACATACTTACTTTACCAAGTTTGTTGTCAGATATGTGAGTTTTATGTTACTTTCACATATACTTGCTTGACCAAGTTTGCTGTCATATGTGTGAGTTTTATGTTGCTTTCACACATACTTACTTGACCAAGTTTGTTGCTAGATATGTGAGTTGTATGTTACTTTCACACATACTTGACCAAGTTTGTTGTCAGATGTGTGTTGTATGTTATACTTCCCTGTGTTACTCCTTCATGTGTATAGATCTTTATGCACTTAATCAGGGTTGCATTTCTCATCAGGTCATTAAATCTTGTTGCCAGCCATTATTTTTGCACTTTCTAAATGAGCAGATATTGCCAGGTACTAACACAAATTTCTGTGTGGTTTTTATTTTCCAGGAGGGTACCAAATTGGAACGAGCAAGAGATTTATTTGAGCAGTGTCTAGAAAAATGTCCTGAGAAGTTTGCTAAAGGTTAGTGCTGTTACACCTGCTTATTTTAAATCATGATACAGTTGGGGGGATCATGTTACACTTTTGAGACCCTTGGACCTGGTGATTGACTGCTCTGTTTTGTGAAACTCTTCATTGTTTTCCAAGAGTTACAGTTAGTTATAGTTAAACTTGGAGGAATTATGTTACATTTAGTCTTGGGGAATCATGTTACATTTAGTATTGGGTGGATCATGTTACATTTAGTCTTGGGGATTGTGTTACAGTTAAACTTGGGGGATCATGTTACATTTAGTCTTGGGGATTGTGTTACAGTTAAACTTGGGGGATTATGTTACATTTAGTCGGGGGGGGGGGATCATATTAGATTTAGTCTTGGGATGGAAGGAGGGGGGAAATCATGTTACATTTAGTCTTGGGATGGAAGGAGGGGGGAAATCATGTTACATTTAGTCTTGGGATGGAAGGGGGGGGGAAATCATGTTACATTTAGTCTTGAATGGAAGAGGGGGGGGGGGGAATCATGTTACATTTAGTCTTGGGGTGGAGGGGGAAATCATGTTACATTTAGTCTTTGGGTGGAGGGGGGGAATCATGTTACATTTAGTCTTGGGGTGGAGGGGGGGAATCATGTTACATTTAGTCTTGGGGTGGAGGGGGGGAAATCATGTTACATTTAGTCTTGGGGTGGAGGGGGGGGAATCATGTTACATTTAGTCTTGGGGTGGAGGGGGGGAATCATGTTACATTTAGTCTTGGGGTGGAGGGGGGGAATCATGTTATATTTAGTCTTGGGGTGGAGGGGGGGGGAAATCATGTTACATTTAGTCTTGGGGTGGAGGGGGCGGGGGAAATCATGTTACATTTAGTCTTGGGGTGGAGGGGGGGGAAATCATGTTACATTTAGTCTTGGGGTGGAGGGGGGGGGAAAATCATGTTACATTTAGTCTTGGAGTGGAGGGGGGGAATCATGTTACATTTAGTCTTGGGGTGGGTGATCATGTTATATTTAGTCTTGGGGTGGGTGATCGTGTTATATTTAGTCTTGGGGTGGGTGATCATGTTATATTTAGTCTTGGGGTTATCATGTTACAGTCCTGAGACTCTTGGACCAGTGATTGGTTTGACTGTGTTGTGAAATTCTCTTCTTTGTCTTCCAAATGTTTTTGTTCACTCTAGCGGATGCCATAGTTACCTTGATGAGTTGGCTTTCTGTTGGGTGGGAGTGGGGTCATAATTGCCTGCTTGAGGTTTGAGAATGGATAAAAAAAAGTGGGTTTCTTTGTATGCCGGGGGACTAGGAGTCCTGTTCCATTAGGCAGGTGGAAAGAATGTAGGTGTGTTACTAGGTAGGGTAGAGCCATGGCTGGATTTAGTTCTTTGGTCCACATTAAATGCATTGTGATGAGTTGGTTCTTATGTCAAGAATGAACCATCATCTTCACACTCCGCACAGGACACTGCTGATTGTGAGCACACCTGTATTGCCTCAGCCTGTCACACGCCTGTATTGCCTCAGCCTGTCACACACCTGTATTGCCTCAGCCTGTCACACACCTGTATTGCCTCAGCCTGTCACACATCTGTATTGCCTCAGCCTGTCACACATCTGTATTGCCTCAGCCTGTCACACATCTGTATTGCCTCAGCCTGTCACACATCTGTATTGCCTCAGCCTGACACACATCTGTATTGCCTCAGCCTGTCACACACCTGTATTGCCTCAGCCTGACACACATCTGTATTGCCTCAGCCTGTCACACATCTGTATTGCCTCAGCCTGTCACACATCTGTATTGCCTCAGCCTGTCACACATCTGTATTGCCTCAGCCTGACACACGTCTGTATTGCCTCAGCCTGACACACATCTGTATTGCCTCAGCCTGTCACACATCTGTATTGCCTCAGCCTGTCACACACCTGTATTGCCTCAGCCTGTCACACATCTGTATTGCCTCAGCCTGTCACACATCTGTATTGCCTCAGCCTGTCACACATCTGTATTGCCTCAGCCTGACACACACCTGTATTGCCTCAGCCTGTCACACATCTGTATTGCCTCAGCCTGTCACACATCTGTATTGCCTCAGCCTGTCACACATCTGTATTGCCTCAGCCTGTCACACATCTGTATTGCCTCAGCCTGTCACACATCTGTATGGTCTCAGAAGAAGCCTGAAACTTAGCTCTAGCCACAGGATGTTGCACTGGAAGACACATTCTGGGGTGCAGATCACGATCTCCAAAAGACTGCACAGTTTCTCCAAACAATAAATATAAATGTCTGGGGCTAGAACTGTGAAAACAGAAGAAGATGAGATGCTTCTAATTTTTAACAGTTTCACATTGTTTCTTCTCATGATGTCACATGATGGTGTTTAGTAGGGTGCTTACCTGCTTCCATAGCACTGTCAAAGTCTCTTCATTGTCAAGTCTAACAGACTTCAGAACCCATCAGAAATGTGCACAAGTTAAGGAATGCCTTAATATTAGTAATAACAAAATCCATCCACTCCATAAATATGTAAATATTAAGAAAGGGGCCAGATTAAAAAGAGGAAAATTGTGGATGATGGCTGTGGAAGATTCCTTACGAACAATAATTGATCTGCAACACATTTCTCTGAAACCATACTAGATTCAGTGCAAGTCTAATGTACCAAAATCTCACCAAAGTGCACGTCACACTGATCCATGAATGCCAGAACTGGCCTGCAGGAAAAACACAAGACAAAATGATCAGATTAAGAAAATCTCAAGCCCTGAAGACATCGTCATTCACACAGATGGATCAGTGAACAGAGGTGTTAAAAGCAGATAGGGTTTCACAGGACACTCTGAAAGAAAACTACTCAAGATCATGGTCGGATCATACCACAACACCAGCTATCTGCTCAAGCATGTGGATGGAAATTGAGGTTGTTACACAAGCCTTGAATTGGCTAATGACTCAGAATATACAACGCATTGCAATCGTAACGGACTCACAATCTATTAAGAAAGATAGATGTTAAAAGAGAGTGATTGGACACACTATACAAAACACAAATTCAAAACGTCAGATGGGCACTCCAGCATTGTTGGTAGTGAAAAAGCTGATCAACTTGCAGCAAGAGCTAACCCACTAGGAAATATCAGTTTGGAAAAACAAGACATATCAAGCTTTCAAGCAGCAAATCAAAGAATCTGCATCAAGAAACCATCCTTAAGAGTACATACTACGTCCACCTCAGTGAGGAAGCGGAAGCAAATCCCAGCTGTGTGTTAGAACACAAGCTATTTACAACAAACACAGTATTGGTGTTATATCAGCCAAAACACTAAAGGACATTGTCCTGATGTCGAATGCAGAATACTTACCACTGTATCTAGTATCCAGCAGTCTACTATATTAATACTTCGTGGGCCAAAGTCGGGAAAATCCATCTTCCAGTTTTCCATGCGTTGTTGGCCAAAAGCTAGACTTAGCGTTTTCGATGGTCGTCATATTCACACTGCTTCTAGCTTATTATTTTAAAGTAATTTTTTGTTCTCAGTATTTTTACTGTAAAGTTAATATAATAAAATATTGTTTTCAATCATCATAACTTAAAAAAAAATTATTATTCTTACATTTTGAGCTGTCGGGAATGTGTGTTTATGAGATTTCACAAGTCAACACTTTCTCGATATTGCGCAGCATGTTTCTTTCGATGACACTGCGATTGAAGCTGAATTATGCTTTGAATTTTTGTCAGACTGCCCCAGTGATGATGAAACATCACCGTTTAATGATTCTTGTAATGAAATTGATGTGTTTCAAATTGATTCCTGTGATGGCTGTCGGATTAGACCTACATTTTTAGGCGCAGGGTTGCTGTGTCAGAAAGTGAAAGTTCAAGTGACAGTGATTGTGATTCAGTGTCAGGATATGATGCTCCAAGAGCAAGTATTTCACATTTTTCATGTGATATAGTTAGCAGTGATATAGGTGCGTGGAGTGACATTGATTCTACTCCAGTTCTTGAAAAATTTGTAGGAAATCCTAGTGTTTCAGTGAATGTAAACACACCAGACAGCATAGAGGAAATTTTCAGTACAATGTTTGGCAGTGATTTTTTAAAAAACTCTTTCTGTGCCACAGGCAAAAAATGCGGATGTTCCATCTGTGCCAGACAAAAAGTGCGGGTCTTGATATGTATTAGGGTACAGTTGTACAATTGAATTTACAAATTATTTCATGTTAAAAGTATACGTATTATGCATCAAAATAGCTGTAAATCTATGAAGATTTCATAAATACAGTTTGTTTTTTTTAGTAAAAAGAAGCAATATGATGTTTTTAGACAATAATTGTGTCCTGCTTACCATCGGCTAAGTCTAGATGTACAGTACTTACCATCTGAGATGTCTCTAGATCTACCCTGTCAATCTCATCTTGTCATGATATGTGCCATTCTCTACTAAAATAATGTCTGAAATAACCTTCTAACTACTTCTCCAGTCGTCTAATATGTCTAGATCTACTTGGGATACATTCAAGAACAGTGGTCTGGTCACAGGCAATGTCCATACTCCTATCTACATTACCAAAAATTGAAATTTCTCGATCAAAAACTTCGATTTTCATGCTTGACATCACTCGTTACTAACCACGCTTCAGCCTTGATGAAAAAGGTTACTGGAATGCGCAAATAAAACGTGTACAATTAAAAAGTTACACTGTTTTTATAGAAAAAATATGTAGCATTATAGTAACACAAGGCACTCGACTCAGAAACTGGACATGTTACTGTGATAATACGAGGCACGGTATGAGTTAACTGTTAGCTCATCATGAAAGTTTATACTCTGTGCAGACCAGACATATGCACAAACCTACTGCCTTTTTTGTCTGAAAATATAATACCTGCAACATGAAAAAATTCTTTGAGTTGATAATTTTGATGGGCCAGACTAGGAAGCCACACTGGAAATAGTACTGGACAACAGATCCTCTTCTGGAAACACGAATATTTTCAAAAACAAAGAGCAGAACTAAATTTGAGCAGCATCTGGCATTTCTGCATTTCTCTGACAACTCTTAGGGTACTGCCAAAAAGTCTGAAAGCTGCTTCCAAAGGAATAAAGAAAAGTGAAAGCACATTTTGTCAGAAAGACCAAACACTGCTTCAGGTCTGGAAAGACAAAAGAGTTATCCGCATGATATCAACAATGCACAATTAAAAAATTATTTGCTACTGGGAAGACTGATAGAAAAACTGGACAGCCACTAATGAAACCAATTTGCATCATTGATTACAACAAGCACATAAAGAGATCAGTATCTTTCATACTACATCTGGAGGAAGACAGTGAAATGGAACAAAAAAGTAGGATTCTATCTCATCATTAGTGCATTATTTAACTCATACTCAGTCTAAAGAGCCTTAAACAAGAACAAGAAGACCTACAAGCAGTATTTGGTTGAAGTGGCAAGATTCTGGCTCTCTGAAACCAATTCTACTGTTCAAGAAATCTTGGAAGCAGGTGATGAGAATGAACCCCCTACCAAACAGCTCAAAAGGCCCCCAAGCAAGGATCCTCCAGGAAGATTATCTGGAATAGTAAAGGATCATGTCCTGGTGAAGCTTGAGGCCCCCAAGCAAGGATCCTCCAGGAAGATTATCTGGAATAGTAAAGGATCATGTCCTGGTGAAGCTTGAGGCCCCCAAGCAAGGATCCTCCAGGAAGATTATCTGGAATAGTAAAGGATCATGTCCTGGTGAAGCTTGAGGCCCCCAAGCAAGGATCCTCCAAGAAGATTATCTGGAATAGTAAAGGATCATGTCCTGGTGAAGCTTGAGGCCCCCAAGCAAGGATCCTCCAGGAAGATTATCTGGAATAGTAAAGGATCATGTCCTGGTGAAGCTTGAGGGTCAAGGCACTAAAAAACCACAATCTAGGAAGTGCAGAGTGTGCTTGGTCAATGGTAAAAGAAGTGAAACAAGATTTATTTGTAAAAGTTGTCAAGTTCCACTGCATCCAGATAATTGTTTCACAAGATATCACACACTTAAGAAGTACTAGAGGGTCTTGGGAGTCTGTCTACCAAGTTGGATTACATTCCCTAAAGGGTGAGTAGAGATATGCATGTTTTTCTAAGGCCACTCAAAAAAAAGTTCATTTTTGAGAAAAATGGCTGGGAAATGGAGGTTTTTCAGGGAAAATAACTGTGCTCCACAAAGTGTTCATGTGTAGTTCACAAATTATTGTGGTTTTGCTTGCAGAGATCTATCTGTTGTATGCCAAGCTAGAGATGGAACATGGCATGGCCAGGCATGCTATGGCAGTCTGTGACAGAGCTACTAGAGCAGTATTGCCAGAGCAGCAGTATGAGGTGAGAGTTTATTCTTTCAGTCATTCTTGTCTAACCATAGACTGTAGGTCTAGCATTATCTGGTCATAGACCATTGATAACAAAAAGTTTATTCTTTCAGTCATTCTTGTCTGAGCATAGACTGTAGGTCTAGCATTATCTGGTCATAGACCATTGATAACAAAAAGTTTATTCTTTCAGTCATTCTTGTCTGAGCATAGACTGTAGGTCTAGCATTATCTGGTCATAGACCATTGATAACAAAAAGTTTATTCTTTCAGTCATTCTTGTCTGAGCATAGACTGTTCATTTCATTCATTTGCATGTCCCTTGCGGAACTTTGCCTCCCAAACAGCACTCCTGTAGGCCTCTCGGTTGCGAGCAAGATGGCCTGCTGCTGTTGCATCCATTTCCAGATCGTCAACGATGTCTTGCAGCCATCTTCGTCTTGGTCTTCCTCTTTTTCTTTTTCCCATTATGTATCCTTCCAATACGGTCTTCTCTAAATTATCATGACGTTTAATGTGTCCAAAATATTTAAGTTTTCTCTCTTTAATCCTCTTCACTAGCCAGCCTTCTTCAATATTAAGCTCTTGTAGTATAGATATATTTGTTCTTTTTTGTGTCCACGATATTTGGAGAACTCTTCTGTAGCATTTACATTCAAAGGCATTTATGTGTTTCTCAGCTGTTTTGTTAAGTGTCCAGGTCTCACAGGCATATGTTGCGATGGGAAAGATGCATGCCCTTAAAAATCTTATTTTTGTGGTTCTGTCTGCTCCTCTCCACAGATTCTTTATTTGTTTTACTTTCTGAAGAGCGATAGATGTCCTCCTTTTAATTTCCCTCATTGTATCTCCATTATTAGTTAGTAGCAATCCAAGATATTCAAAACTCTCCACTTCTTCCAGTTTTTCCTCATTGATACATATTTCATTTGCCTTGTTTGTTTTGTCAGTTGTCATCAATTTAGTTTTCTTTGCATTAAGATAGAGGTTCTGCTCTTTGCTGTTCTTGCGGACTGACATAATTAGTTTTTCCATTCCTTTTTGTGTTGTGGACAGCAATACTGTGTCATCAGCATATTTAATCTCTGGTATTTCATAACCTCCAACTGTTATGGCATCGTAATATTCTTTGTCTACATCTTCTCTAACATTCCTCATTATATTTTCAGTATACAAGTTAAATAAGTAGGGTGACTGTAGGTCTAGCATTATCTGGTCATAGACCATTGATAACAAAAAGTTTATTCTTTCAGTCATTCTTGTCTGAGCATAGACTGTAGGTCTAGCATTATCTGGTCATAGACCATTGATAACAAAAAGTTTATTCTTTCAGTCATTCTTGTCTAAGCATAGACTGTAAATGTAATATTATCTGAGCATCTGTCTATTGTCCTGCTGACTGTTGACAATCATGCTTTTCCACAATTCTCTGTTCCAAATGCTGGCATTCTCTGTCCGTGCCATCTTGTTAGTCCATCTAGTATTTTCTCTGTGTGTCTGCCTTAGTCTCTTTTGCCTTCTATCTTTCCTGTTGTCACAGTGTATTCTAGCTTGCCTCTCTGTAGAACATGTCCTATGAATGTGGATTGTCTTTCTTCTGACTTTTGTTATTGCTTGTTTCATCTCTCCAGCCCTCTTAGAACCTCCTCGTTTGATTGCTTTGGTATTCATAGGCCATTGTTCTATATTGTATTTTATTATTATATATTATTATATTATATTATATTATATATGGTATTCATAGCATTCTACTAAGGAAACACTTGTCAGTGTCTTCCTGATGTTGCTGTACTTCATTAATGACTGACTGTGCCTCACATCAATAAAATAAAATTGGCTCAGTGTAGCACTGGAGTACTCTTTTCTCACTCCCAATAACAGCGTCCTTTCTGAGCATAGACCATTGATAAAAAATAGTCCAGCATTATCTGAGTATGGAGTGCTTGTAACAAGAATCTAACCCCTAACAGGCAATACCTAATACCACACCAAACAACACCCAAGACCACACAAACATCACACAGGACCACACAAACAGCACACAGGACCACACAAACAGCACACAGGACCACACAAACAGACTCACCAAACATCACACAGGACCACACAAACAGCACACAGGACCACACAAACAGCACACAGGACCACACAAACAGACTCACCAAACAGCACACAGGACCACACAAACAGCACACAGGACCATACAAACTGCACACTAACATTTATGGTTTCAAACACCAATGCCCCCCCCCCCCCCCATGCTTTACCAGGACACCCTTGACACTTATTTTTAGCATTTACGCTAGTTCAGAATGACAAATTCCCAACTACAGAGCAAAACCATGTAAAAAAAATACACAAAAACATTTATATGGCTAGTGGTACAGTGAAAGTTCATGCAGCTCGTGCTGTTTGCTGAGCATGCTTCACCATGCAGATGTTCTTCTTATCCTGAGTTAGTCTACCTAACAATTGGTTTGCTTATGCATGACAAGTCAGTCCACAGTAACTGCGCACTCTCTGTCTGCTCTGCTTGACAGGTTGGGAAATTTTCAAGTTTTCTGATTTAAAAAAAAACATAACCCAGAGAGTGACTTGTGATATTGGTTGGACTTCTTTTATGTTCATGTACGTTTATTTCATCAGAAAATGTTTGATATCAGAGCTTAGAAAGTGTTGTGATGTCAGAGCTTAGAAAGTATTGTGATAATAGAGCTTAGAAAGTATTGTGATAATAGAGCTTAGAAAGTATTGTGATAATAGAGCTTAGAAAGTGTTGTGATAATAGAGCTTAGAAAGTATTGTGATAATAGAGCTTAGAAAGTATTGTGATAATAGAGCTTAGAAAGTATTGTGATAATAGAGCTTAGAAAGTATTGTGATATCAGAGCTTAGAAAGTGTTGTGATATCAGGCTTAGAAAGTGTTGTGATATCAGACCTTAAAAAGTGTTGTCTATTCCTGATGAATAATATTATTTTTTTGTAAGTGTTCCTGCATTAACATTTGAAAGTGAGATGTTTCAGTTTATAACTTATTTATGTTGGTGGTTTGTTTCTGTTTCAGATGTTCAATATTTACATCAAACAGGCAGCTTTAGTTTATGGGGTCACACATACACGTACCATCTACGAGAAGGCAATTGAAGTGTTGCCTGATGATCAAGCAAGGTTATTGTTTTGTTTTTTTTTAAAACTCAGATAGGTGTCTAGCATACAGCAAATTTCTTGTTTGATCACTGTTTAAACATTTATGAATAATGTAGATAAACTTACCAAATGTAGATGCACTTACCGAATGTAGATGTACAGACAGATGGGACTGTTTCACAGTCAAAATTAAGATGAGGAGAGTATCAGAAAAAAACAAGATTTAAAAAAAAAAAATTTAAAATTTAAGATCCAGACTGTTACAGTACAGGGTGAGCATAAAGTCTTTCCCTGATTTCAGACATTTTTTATACAGAAACAGTGCTAGATAAAGACATGTGACACAGAAACTATGCAAGACACAGACATGTGACACAGAAACTATGCTAGATACAGACATGTTACACAAAAACTATGCTAGGTATAGACATGTTACACAAAAACTCTTTCTCTGAACCTTAAGTGCCCAGGGCACATGGGGCTTCTTCAAGGGTTTTCCACAAATGCCTGTCCTTTGCCTTTTTTTTCTGCTCTTGCCCAGATGAGCCCTCTATTGCTCAACATCCTTTCTGTTGTTCTTCTCCATGTCTCTTTTGGTCTACCCTTACTTCTGTTCCCCTGTGGTGTCCATCTTAGTGCTATTTTTGGTAGTGAGTTGTCAGTCATTCGGACCACATGTCCCAACCATCGCCAGCGTCTTTCCTCAATAATTGTTGTCAGTGGCTTCATCTGCACACAAAAACTATGCTAGGTATAGATATGTTACACAAAAACTATGCTAGGTATAGATATATTACACAAAAACTATGCTAGGTACAGACATGTTACACAAAAACTGTGCTAGGTACAGACATGTTACACAAAAACTTTGCTAAGTATAGACATGTTACACAAAAACTGTGCTAGGTACAGACATGTTACACAAAAACTTTGCTAAGTATAGACATGTTACACAAAAACTTTGCTAAGTATAGACATGTTACACAAAAACTTTGCTAAGTATAGACATGTTACACAAAAACTATGCTAGATATAGACATGTTACACAAAAACTATACTAGGTACAGATATGTTACACAAAAACTATGCTAGGTACAGATATATTGGGTTTTTTTTTAACTTTACCTTAATACAAATCAATCAATCAAGTGCCATGCCACATGGCGTAGATGATCATTTCTCTCCACAATTCCCTGTCTTTTGAGTTGATTATGAGATCCGCCGGTGACTTTCTTCCTAACCACACTGACAGCCCATCCAGTAACTTCTCACTGTATCTTCCTCTGTCTCTTCTTCCCTCAGTTTTTCCAGTTGCCACAGTGTGTTCCAATTTTCCTCTTCTCAGAAAATGTCCTACAAATCTCGCTTGTCTGCCTCTGGTCTTTGCTATAATTTGCCTTTTAACTCCAGTCTCTCTTAAGACATCTTTGTTGATTTTCTTGGCTGTCCATGGTACCTTCAACATCCTTCTTATGAACATTTCCATGGACTCCATTTCTCACTGTACTCTCATATTCATGGACCATGCTTCACATCCATAAAACAAAATTTGCTCGATGTAACATTTAAGTACTCTGAGTTTTGTTTCCATTGATATAGATCTGTTGCACAAGATGTTTCTCATTTCTTAATACAAAAAAGTTTTTTTTTTTTGCTTTATTTATGTGCTTCATCATGTGCTCTGTTTGACACCCGAGACCATCTGAGTGATACCTAATTTCTTGCCATATGTTCTCCATCTCTTTAGTCACCATCACTAAAATATCCATTATCCTTGCCGTTAAGATTTCAAGAACTGGTGAGATGAAGTTGCTCTTTACTGTATCCCCATAAGAAAAGCCTAGGATAATATCCCATGAACATGGTGGCCTGCTGTTGGAGCATCCCTCCCACTCCATCAGTTTGGAAACTTTTCATTCAAGAACGGACAGACATCTAAGCCCCAGAGTGATGGTGCACATCTTGTTGTAAACTCTTATAATTGCCACATTGTGCATGTTTCTGTCTAGCATAATTTGTAAGATATGATTTTTCTCAATCAGGGAAGGAATTTATGACCACTCTCTATTTTAATCATCTCACAAAGCATAATATACAGAAAACTGTACCAAACAGAAACAGGCCAAGAGACCAGAACAAGATGATGGCAGCAGTATACAAGCTTGACAACATCATGAGAATGGTCTTAGCAGTGTTTAATTAGTTCTGTGCTGCTGTTATAACATAACGTGTGTCCTCCTCTTGCCTGCAGTTTTGTGACATTTTCAGTATGGTAGACAATACATTACTCTTCTTGCAGTTTTATTCATGTTTGTAATTTCATTCTTTGTTAGGGAGATGTGTCTTCGATTTGCTGACTTGGAGAGAAAGCTGGGTGAAATCGATCGAGCCCGAGCTGTTTTTGCACATGGCTCTCAGATTAGTGACCCGAGAGTAAGAGGCTTTTTATGTATGTGCGTTTTTGTTGTCACTATTTTGTTTTAGGGAAAGAAAAAGACAAATGTCAGTATTTTGTTGTTCAAGTACTATACTGTTATCATACTGCTCTGTTTATTTCTGTCCCTGATGTTCTTCTTTGTATTATCTGTTTCTTGTTTTTGGTATTTTGCTGGATCGTTGTTTTATTTGCTTTTTCTGTACCATGTTTTATCCACTGTATTATTTTACAGGGTCAGTCTACCCAGTGTGTTGTCCTGGTTACAAGCTTAGCCAGTGTGTTGTCTTGGTTACAAGCTTAGCCAGTGTGTTGTCCTGGTTACAAGCTTAGCTAGTTTATGACCTTCATTTGTTTCCTTCATCATTTTCACAGACATCAGTCTCTTTCACAAATGAGAAAATTCATCTCTGGTTTTCAATACCACCACAGAGCTTCTCCTGTTGGGGAGGGAGGGGGGGTGTCTGGTCAGGCCATTTGGCTGAGTGGATAGTATAGCTGGCAGTTCCAGGGAATATGATGTGATGTCTTGCTCTTTGTCAAAAGCACACAGGTCTCTTGGGTCAGTATTCAGCTACAGGTATAAATGATGTCTCAGCCTGCAGTCTCTGTTTACTATGTCATTGATCTTTGTGCCTTTTCTTCCATCATTCATTCACCTGCCTGTATTATACCAGTATCAGCGTTTGCAGTGTCTTTGCTGGTTTTAGTTTCAACATTTACTCTTTGGATGACAGACTGGTTCTCCTAGTTTTTCTTTCTTGTTAATCACTTTTATGTGCTGTGTTTTTTCATATATTCTGTTCATCAGTGATGTCTGAGCAAGAAAATATTTTCTTATAAACTACCTTAATGAGATTGTTGCCAGCAGATTTGACCTGTTTCAGTCATTCTCACTAGATGTCTGAGAAACAGCACAAATAAAGATAGAACTGTGGTACTTTAGCACGGTTATACGGGAAAGAGGCTGAAACTCTCACACCATGATTCCTCTCTCTCTCGCTCCCCTCCTATCATAAAGCTGACGGGGTGAAAGTAGTGGCATAACTGACATAGTTTGATGTCAGCATTCTAGGAGCTGTCAGAAGAGCATTAATGTGGATGCTGTGATGTGGACTAAGCACTAAAATATTTGTCGGGAGGGGAGGGGAGGGGGATTGCTGGAAAATTTGTGCTGTGACATTGTGGACTTCTTTTTTTTTTTTTTTTAGTTCCTCATTCTGAAGTTGGGTGAAGCACTTCATTTATGGCATTGAGCTTTGCTTGACATTTTGTCTCCACATTCACCCACAGTCTTGTTTACTGTCTAATTTGGCGTGTCTCGCTTGTCAGCTTTGAAGGCAGTTTTATCCAACACTAGAATGTCGGGTACCTATCTGTACACCCAGGTTGATGGGAGGATGCTGACAGCAGGTCCCAGGTGAGAAGACAGGTCAGCTGGCCCACCCCGTCTCCCCCCACCACACTCCTACATGTTCATGTATGATCATCTTATCTCTTTTCTCTTGTGTTCAGGTGGCTCCCCAGTTCTGGGAGTCGTGGAAGGAGTTTGAGATCAACCACGGCAACGAGGACACGGTCCGTGAGATGTTGAGAATAAAAAGAAGTGTACAGGCCACATACAACACACAGGTGAGATGTTGAGAATAAAAAGAAGTGTACAGGCCACGTACAACACGCAGGTGAGATGTTGAGAATAAAAAGAAGTGTACAGGCCACGTACAACACGCAGGTGAGTTGTTGAGCATAAAAGAAGTGTACAGGCCACGTACAACACATGGGTGAGATGTGAACATATACCACACACAGGTGAGATGTGAACATATACCACACACATATAGGTAAGATGTGAACATACACCACACACACAGGTAAGATGTGAATGTACACCACACATACACAGGTGAGATGTGAATGTATACCACACACATACAGGTAAGATGTGAACATAAGTCACACACAGGTAAGATATGAATATATACCACATACACACAGGTGAGATGTGAATATATACCACACACACACACAGGTGAGATGTGAACATAAACCACACACACAGGTGAGATGTGAACAAATTATTCTTGAAGTTTACCACAGAACACCTGTAGTCTGTGATGGTGTTTTGGATAATGCTTCTTCCATGGAATCTATGCCATTAGAAATATTAGCATAAATCTTCTTCAGAATGTGCCAGTCATCTTTATGTTACCCTTGAGGCTTCTTTCATCTTTTTATTGATCATAAATTCTACCCATTGTTCTAACTGTAAAGCTCTTTTTTTATTTATTCATCTTTACAATTTGTGCCTCAAATTATCCATATATATTATCTTTGTATGATTTTTACATTATTTACAGGCTTCCTTTATATTGGTGGTGTTTGGTTCAAGTCCCATTAGTGGGACTTTTTCTGGTACACATCAAAAAAAGGTCCCAGGGTCCATTCAGCCTCTTAAAATAAGTACCAGAGAAATCTGGGGAGGTAAATACGGCCAGGCATGCTACTGACTACACCACACTTTATGTGCAGAAGGTTGTGGAAATATGCCTTAATGACATGGAAATGGGACTTTTTTTTTTTACCCTTTTTCTTTGTATTATACATTATAGTTCTAGGTGTCAAACAGCTATAAATTAGCTTTATTTATTATCAGTTCAGCCTTTGGAAAAAAAAGTGTGAGACATCCTTAAACTTTGCCTATTATACATTTCTTCATCTTTCTTTGTAATATCCTACAAATTTTACTATTTGCATTGAAGAGATACAGTCATAGATTGATATTTGTCCTTCAGGTGAACTTTATGTCAGCCCAGATGTTGGCTGCACAAGGCAAGAAGCAAGACGCCGGTGTTCTAGGTAAGACCTTGCTTGTGTCTGTCCACAAGGCAAGTACCAGGGCAAGCTTTGGAGAGAATTTTTATATATATATCAGTGGGAGTTTCATGAGTAGAATTTAGCAGAGATATTCTGTGACAGGTGCTGGAGGTGCTGTGTTTGATCTCACTACCTGGACGTTACAAGATTGCAAGATGCTCTCTCATCAACATGTACTATCAGGCTGCTCAGAAAACTACATCTTTATGGAAACCACATCAATTTCTGCCTCTTTTGTCAGTTTTTTCTGTGATGCAGCCTGTTGCAAGAGAACATTCTGAGGAAGTTACTAGTCTTAGTGTTTGTTCAGTTATCCTAGTGCCATGGCACACACCTCTGGTCTTCATAGCAGAAACAGAATATTTTTTCAATGCTTATGATAGAATGTGATGGCACTGTTACAGACTGTCTGGGCAGTATATATTGCTTGTTTGCTTGATAGCTTTGAGTGAGACTCCAGCTGAATCTAGCCAGGTGTGAACAGAATCGGGTACAGACAGAAAGTATCCAAATATATGAGATATAGCAGCTTGTATGTTGCATCAGATATTTTTATCAAATGTATGGGAGCAGGGTTTTTTTTTTTTGGTATTGTTACCTTGATGAAGTTGAATGTGTATTGATTATGGGTGTCCTTTTTTTTTCTCATTACATCATAGTTTCACATGCTGAAGGTCTATCACCATATCCCCCAGTATGTCTTAATAGCATAGCAATGCGGATTTTTACCTTTAACTTTTTTTTTTTTTTTAATTAATTTTTAAAAAAATGACATAACAACACAAGTTTTTGTAGCTAATATTATAAAAGTATTTGTTTCTCTTACTCTGTGCTTGTCAGAAGGTGGAGATGAGATGCAGCAGCTGGAAGCTAGGGCCAGACAGTTGGCTCAAGAATCACTGCAGGAGAAGGCGCAAGCTGAGAAGAAGCTCTTGTTTGTCAGGTTAGATTTATTTCTTTCATCTCAGTTTTCTGCGGGTGAAGATGCTGCCTGTTTTGACGATCGGCAGTCCATGACTGACATGCAGGCATCAGGATTGGCAAACTGCAGCTGGCCAAGACCCTGTCCCACCTCTCTGCTGCAGGCCTAGCAACAGGCCTAGTCTGACTAATGAGGCGGGGATCACCATAGTCCCCATGGTGGTGGAGTCTGATAAAGAAGTACTGCACACCCCTTGCTTTTTAGCTGCACTCTGGAACTGAAAAAAAAAATAGCTGCCATAACCTGCTCCCAAAAGGACAATGCTGTGCCTCAACACTCACATGTCAGCAGCAAAGAACATCAGCTCACAGCTCCAGGGAGACATTAAACAAGTCAAAACGATCTTAATTCTCTCTTTGTCACAAACCTTATTCTCTTTGTCACAGATGAGTGTCCACAATCAGTGCTCTTATGTAGTGTATTTTGGTATACTGTATTTGCAGGGTTCTCTTCTGTACTTGTCTCCTAGATGTAACTCATCAAAAAATGATGGGAGAGAAAATGAAAATACAATTTTTTTTCTCTTAAATATATGCACTTCTTTGAAATATGTAATTTTTATCAGTGTATGGTTTCAGCTTGCATTATCTTGCATCATTTCATCATTTCCTGGTTCGAAGATCCAGTCATTAAATTCTTTCTGTCCATATAAGCACATGTTATGGCAATAAGATTAAAATAAACAGTGAGGTGAATTTTCAGAAAAACTCTAAAAAATATCAGATGTATGATCCTCGTATAATGAATATTATTTTCTGACAAAAGATTTTTTCCAAAAGTGATAATTTGAATGTATTCATGATTTCCTTCAGAAAATGATCAAGCTGAATGATTTGACAATACCGAAAGTCTTTTCTTATATGATTTTCGTGATTTGCATGTCTCTGATTATTCTCAGTGCCTTACTATACTATTCTCATTCTTAGCACCTTCATGATTATTTCATTCAGTACATAATCTGTTATGTAAGCTGGATGAAGTGACTGCATCAAAATCTCATCAGTAAGGAGTATTTCTTTTTTTTTTTTTTTTTTGCACAGTTTATTTCAGTGACAGAAATTTTGTATGGCTGACAATTTTAATGAGCTGATGGCCTGCATGAAGGATCGTGTACTCTGGAGAAGCATAATAGCCGACACCAGTCGGCACTGCACCTGATGATGATGACATTTTTAATCCATCATATTCAGTGGAAAACAGCCAAAGAAATAGAGAGCAAAGTGGACACATTTGGAAGCAAATGTCTAAGAAAAATATTCCACATTCAATGAAATCTTCTTCTTCGTTCACATTGTCTGTCTATACCTGCAGTCTTGTCTCTTGGATAAATTTCACTGTTTTTTGTAATTCATGTATGGAACCGTAGAGCTTATCTTCTTTAGTGGCTTCACTGGGCCAGTAATTATTTCTCAGTGTTTCATAGTTGGTACAGTTCTGGAGGATATGTTCCACAGTTTGGGGCACCTGGGCACATGTACATAGATTAGTAGTACCAACCTTAAACTTTGTATACATATGACTTCGGAGTCGGGTGTGTCCTGCTCGGAGACGGAAGATGGTGACTTGTTCCTTTCTGTTTAGCATGTGATAGTCATCATGTGGTGGTGTTTGTGGCTTCCTGTAGGTTTTTATCATGCTTTTCTTCTGATTATAGGTGATTGGTATGTCTGGTTGCTCCATTTCAGTGCCCTCTTTGGCCAGATGGTCAGCTTTTTCATTGCCTGGTATCCCACAGTGGGAGGGAATCCATTGCAAAGTGACTCCATGTTGTAAGCCAATTTTTGACAAGGCATCCTTAAGGTCTGGTAGTTTGTTGCACTGAAGAGCTTCCAGTACTGATCTTGCATCTGTGAGAATTACTACAGGACATGTATCAATTCTGGAGTCTGATAGTTTTTCAACTGCAGCAATAATTGCCCTAACTTCTGCATCAAAGTTGTTGCAGTATTTTCCAGTGGGTATGGAAATCTTGTCAGTGGTGTTGTTTGGATATTCAATATGTGCTCCTGCCCCTCCATTCTTTATGGCATTGTGTGCAGATCCGTCTGTATACACACATATCCAGGTGTCACATGGATATTTGTCATCCAGCACACTAAGTGTGGCTGTTGATCTTACAAGGCTGCTTTGCATCTCACCATTCTGCACACCTTTCACTTCAGTCTGAATAGTTATTTGTGTATAATCTGCTTCTTTCCATGATGTATGCTCTGGTACAGATGATAATGGAGCGACTACAGTTGGAAGGTCAGGTATCAGCTTACGCATACGCTTGGCCTGGTGAATGAAGCTGCTTCTTTTAAGCCGTCCTAATGCCAAGTTATTGAATCTCTCCTTCAGGGGATGGCTTACAGAGCTAAGGAATTTCTCTCCCATGGTCATGACCTTTGTGTCTCTACGTTCCTTTAGCGCTTGAACACCAACTATTTTCTGCATTTCTACTATTGGTGTGGACCTCATGGCACCTGTGATAATCCGTAGTGACTGATTTTGAACCTTGTCTAGATTATGCAGCGTAGTGTTTGATGCTGTGCACCAAGATGTTGAGCCATATTCTAAATGTGGTAGAATACTTTGCTGATATACATTCTTGAGGATTCTTTCACTAGCTCCCCGTGTGGTTCCATTCAATTTTCTTAATATGGCTAGTTTTATTCTGGCTTTTGCTTCTGCACTGCTGATGTGTTGCTTCCAGGTCAGTTTTGAGTCAAGAGTCACTCCTAAGTAAGTGGGTTGGTTGTCCATCCTTAAGGATATTTCATTTACAAAAATCTTACCTGCTTTCTGTTTAGATGAGAGAGTGAACAGAGTGGTACTTGATTTCTCTGTGTTGATACTTACACACCGTTTGTTTGTCCATGATGTCAAGATGTCTGCTGCTCTTTGGAGTCTCTGTGTAGCAACTGTCACATATTCATCTGTACACCACATGACCAGATCATCTGCATACAGTGCCGCTTTGATTCCATAGGGAAGTTCCTTGACCAGGTCATTAATGAATACAAGGAATAGTGTAGGTGAAAGGACTCCTCCTTGTGGTACACCGTGTTGCAGAAGTACTTTCTGGCTTTTGTGTCCATCCATTACTACTCCAGCTCTTCTATTGTGTAAATAGGACTTTATCCGGTTGTACAATCTTCCATTCACATTGCAGTTTCTTAGTTTCCACAGCAGACCTTTTTTCCATACTTTATCAAAGGCTTTCTTTAGGTCTATCCACGCTGCTAGTACAAGGTTTTTCTCTTGGAATGCATCCTCAATCTCTTGAGAGAGATAGGTCACTTGATCTTCCGTACTGTAGTACTGCCTAAATCCTGCATGTTGTGGAATGAGGTTTTCACTTTCTAGGTACCATTTTAGCCTCAGGTCAATGATGTGTTCCATCGTTTTGCAGAGGCAGCTAGTGAGACTGATTGGCCTGTAGCTGGAGGCAGTATCACTGTTTTTCCATGGCTTTAGCAGTGGTACCATGCTTGCTTCCTTCCAGATTTGAGGTAACTTACCTGTGCTCCAGCGCATATTGAAAATATCCAACAGCTTTCCCATTGCTGCCATTCCCAGGTTCTTGATCATTTCATTGGACACTCCATCTGGTCCTGGTGATTTCCTTGGTTTCAGTTTACTGACTGCTAGGTCTAACTCGCTGCGTGTGATTGGTGCATCCATGACCTCCACTTTTCTGACTTGTTCCTCTTCTTTCTGTGGGTCAGTGCACACTGCACGCTCTTTCTCTGGATGGATATCATTGTTGCAGTCCTGTGCAAACATGCGAGCAAAGTGATCTGCTACCTGCTTACCTGTAAGAGTTTTCCCATCCTCTGTTAGTGTAATCTTTGTACTTCTTCCAGTACTCTCATCATTTAACTGTTTGATTAGTTTCCACAGTTTCCTTCCATCCTTTTCAAAGTTTAGGGACTCTGTTTTCTCTCTCCAACTTTCCCGTCTGGATTGCAGCTTGGCTCTCTGAAATTTGGCCTTAGAATGTTGGTAATTATTGTGGTGTTCTTGGCATGGTCTATTTTCTGCTTGCTTTCGAGCTGCTTCCACGTCATCATGGAGTTTTCCCAGCTCACTAGACCAGTATGGTTTATAGTCCCTGCCAGCTCCTCTGGGAATGGTTTCACGAGCGGCCTGAAGGATACAAGCATTGAACTCCTTCACTATGCTGTTAATATCCTTACCTTCTATGGACAGCTGTTCCACCAGGATACCTGTACGATGTCTGTACATTGTCCAGTTTGCTTTTTTATAGTTCCATCTGGAGAGAGGGTTACTGGTGTTAAGGAGTTCATTTTCTATTGTCAGGAAGACTGGTCGATGGTCGCTACCTCCAAGTTGTTTTCCAACTTCACGTGTAATGTTCCACTTCAGATCTGGAGAGTGGAATGCCAGATCTGGTGTTGAGGTTGTACGCCAAGCCCTTGAGTAAAATGTTGGGGGATCCAATGGCTGGTTGATCAGGAGAAGTCCATTATCAACCTGCCAGCTCTCAACTTCCTCTCCTCTCTTGTCTATGTGGTCATAGACCCAGCTCTGGGAATGGCTGTTAAAATCGCCACAGACCATCAGTCTCTCTTTGTGTGGGATTGTTTCTAAAGCAAGTGGGTGGTCATTAGGACAGTAATAGTTAAGGAGGTGGAAATCTGTATTACTACTTTTTAGATGGATCATCTGGTATTCGGCTCCTTCCATGAACACTCCCACCTGACATGCGCTGATGTTATTCTTAACAAGTGTGAGTACTCCTCTTTTTCTTCTGTCCTGTCGGTCTGATCTAAAACACTGGTAGCCTCCGATTTTAAAGGCAGCATCTGTGGTTAGGTGTGTCTCCTGTATGCAGCATATACTTACCTGCTCTGCAAAAAGTATGTTCTCTAGTTCCACCTTTTGCTATAGCCATCTCTAACACTGCTGACACCCTCAGCATTCCACTGCATTATTTTAAGTTCTTGCTTTTTGGCTGTTTTCTTCCGTTGTATTTTTTGGCCAGTAGCTCTACTCTCATGTCTCCTGACTCCACAAGACGAACTGAGAGGACCTCCAGTAGCATTGGGTGGACCCTTTCGAGGCAGGGGGCCCGGCACTGCACCTGCCTGGTTAGTCTTCACAGGGCGAGCACCATGTTTGAATACTGCAGATAGAGACATTTCATTAGCGATAATGCGTGTTACTCTGATTTTTGCGATGCGCCTTTTGGCTGGGTAACTCCGACTTCAGCACCTTTCCTTGCTAGGGCAGACTGTGGTCTTGCTCGGACCGTCATGAAAACAGTGTGGCTGGCCTGGCCAAAACTTTGTTTTCCAGCCTCTGGTGGCTGTATGTAAGTCCCTTCTCCATGTCAGATGGTTTGGAGACAGTTCTTCAAAGACACTCTAACTTTGAGATGAGGAATCTGATGAGTGCTTCAACGATATCCATTCCCCGCCACCCATAGTCTACTGGCTCTGTTTCGTTTACATCATTCTGATAGCCATTGTTGTAAAGACCTATAGGCTTGTCACGTCCTGGATTCATTGGTTTCACACCAGATTTCCCTCATCCCCACCAGAGATCTCCATGTCCCCATCCGTCCACCAACCTGACATTACATTTGACAAAAATAACAATTACAATTAGTGTTGATTGCTACAAGTTTCTGGGCTACAGAAGTAGGTCAGAGTTTTTAAGCAAACAGATCTATGTTCCCTGTCTCACAAACACTATGTTAAGATAAGTGTGCTCTTAACACAGTTGTTCCCAGGGAAATTCAGTGAAATGAATTCAGAACTAAAGCAGAGATAAAAGAAATGAGTGTGCAGCAAACAGTCTGAGCAGTGATCAAGAAGACAAGGTGGCCATACGGGGGGGGGTTGGGCCACACAATGTGGAGAAACACTCAGAGAACCACAGACCAAGCCATCAAATGGGAGACATCTGGAAAAAGAAAAAAGAGGCTGACCTCAAGAGACCCTAAAGAGAACACTGACAAGAGAGGCTGAGATGATTGACATCAGATCCCTTGATGAGATTGAGAAGTTTGCTGAGAATGGAGACTCGTGGCGAGTCACCGTGAGTTCTGCGTGGTGCATGGCAGCGCAGGAAGGATATGTTCAGTGCAGCCTTCTTTTAAACAGATCAGTTGCTGTTGCAGTCACCATGAAGGCAAGATCAATTTTTCTCCATTGTTTCATTAAAATGCAGGATGAAATAAAAAAGGTAGTGAGTTTTTCCACAGTTTGGTGTCCTGTTGTGTTGTTCTTGCCGTGGTCACATTACTGTATTGTAATGTTTTTATCATAATATTCCTGCAGGGGTAGCAACACACATGAGGAACTGGGTGAACTGACAAAGACAAATAACCCAGAGGAGATCAATATTGATGATGATGAGGATGAATCAGATTCAGATGAAGAGATTGAAGGTCAGGATTTGATAAACTTCTGTTTATTATTTTGTTTCTTTTTTTTTGGGTTCAGAATTTTTAATAGTTAGCCTCCATGAAAGTTGTATTTTGCTGATACAGCAGTTTATTGGTTTGTGCCTTTCTGTCACTATGATACCTGCAGTTTTTTTTTTTATTTGCTGTGTCAAAAATTTTTGTGTTGTAACTGGTATTTACAAGATCCTTGACAGAACAGTGAAACAAACTGTAATGTGGTTCCATATACTTGTTTACAACAGGGCATAGATCATAGATGCTATATTTAATGGTGAAATGAGCTTTATATATATGACACTTACGAGTGAAACATGATGTTCTGTGATCAAGATGTATTAAATAAGCTACAAGAACTCTTTAAAGTGCATGACGGGCAGATTGTTTAAATCAGTTTATTCACTACAGTTCTTTCACTGGAGGAACATATTTTTATTGTTGAACATGTATTTTGAGAAGGCAGTACATTCACCGATTTAGTGCGAAGCAGTTTGCTGAAAAGTTCCTAGGAACACCTGTACCTCATTGCAGTGCAGTTTATAAACTTATTGAGAAATTTCATGAATCAGGCTCAGTGAGAAATTTCATGAATCAGGCTCAGTGTTAGATGCACACCGTAGTGGCAGACCATCTGAACTTAACGAGGAGAAGTTATAAAAAAGTTTTTGACTCTCTGCTGTAGAAGGCTTTGTGGAAGTTGGCACAAAAGGAAGGTATTGGGCTTGCAACAGCACATAAAACGATCAGAGAAAATTTGAAACCCTTCCCATATAAAGTAATAGTGGTCCAACAATTGGTGCCAGCAGATCATGAAAAATGCTGTTATTGTGAATGGTCTACAAATTTCATTCAAACTAAAACTGCTGATATTCTTGATGTCACCTTTTTTACAGATGAGGCCTGGTTTCACCTCGGATTATGTTAACACATAAAATACACGATTGTGGTTGTCAGAATATATGCAACATTTGTTATCAGCATGTTTGATCTGCGACTCCAGCCACGCTACCATGTGGCAGGTAGTTGTGCCTAGATATTGCAGCCACTAAGATACCACTACAATACTGGAATCGATACTGGGATACTACACACTGACTTTGCGAACTCCCTATATAAAGCAGTATCTGAAACATGTGTTCTAAATTCTGTGAGACTGAGTGATGTGCTTTCTGTGGCACACATATATATATATATATATTAAAGCTTGTATTTTGTATTTCATTCAGTCGATTGTTTGACAGACAATCAACATTAACTTGTAGTTTTCCATTTATTTTATCATCAACATTAACTTGTAGTTTTCCATTTATTTTATCATCAACATTAACTTATAGTTTTCCATTTATTTTACCAATCTTAACAGAACTTGAAGTCCAGCAGCAGTCAGTCCCTTCGGAAGTTTTTGGTGGCCTGGCCAAGCACAGCCAGGAAGACGAAGGTGATGACTGAGGAGAAAGTGGTGTTTTTCCTTCAACATTACTGTTCTGTGTGAGGCATGGAACAAGAACAGGAAGACATAGAACAAGAACAATAATGCTAAATCTGGAATTATAGAGGCCTGCGATATGAAATATGTTGTTTTATTCATAGTTTTTCTGTGAGTGGTAAAGAAGATGACAGGACATCTCAGTTTGAAAGCTATATCCTGGCTTCCATGTTTGAGATTTTGTATCACCATGAGGCAGTGTTTTTTAGTGAAAACACATGATACTTTTGGTAGTGTGATGTGCTAGGGTTAACAGTCACCACAGTCTGTGTATGATGTCAGCCTGCCACATCTTGTTTTTTGAGACTAGATTTCAAGTTTATTGTTTCATTTCAGTTCTGGCAAGATAAATTCAAGCTGATATTGATGATTTGCATAAATGATATGACTGATATGATTGAATGATATGATTGTGTTTGTTTTTTACTTATGCTGTGATGTCCACATCAGGGGTAGCTGAAGTAGCAGAAACTGAGTGATGATTTTATATGATTTGTAATTGTGTGTTCATCTTCTCTGTACAGTATCTTCAGCTGTTATGTATGTTTGAGTGATCTTTTCTTATCTGAAGATCTAAACTAACTAACATCTGTGGGGGAACAATGCTAAAGAAGCATGTGTCAGTTCAGTTCAGTTAGTGAAAAGCCCACTGTAGGAATTCAAACGATCCCCTCTATGATTCAGTACTAGTGCCTCTAGAATCTAGATGTACAGTGGACTGACATGTTGGCTGCAAAGAGCTGTGGATGTAAGCAACAGATATTTTAAACATTCTTTTCTCACCTGTTAAAGATATGTGTATCACCGAGGTGAAAGGATGCAGACATCCATGAGCCCAAGAATTGGCTGAAAGATTACGTACCAGAAAATATCTCTAAAGCATCTTTTAAGACCTTAAACAAACGCAAAAATTGTAAAGTTATTATAAACAAATATCTCGTGGCTCTGCTCGTCAGCCATCAAAGCCAGAGGCTTCTTCACTTCTTCTATATTCCAGAGGCTTCTTCACTTCTTCTGTATTCCAGAGTCTTCTTCACTTCTTCTGTATTCCAGAGGCTTCTTCACTCCTTCTGTATTCCAGAGGCTTCTTCACTCCTTCTGTATTCCAGAGTCTTCTTCACTCCTTCTGTATTCCAGAGGCTTCTTCACTCCTTCTGTATTCCAGAGGCTTCTTCACTTCTTCTGTATTCAAACTTTTTAACATTTAAATTCAAACACAAAAAATCTTGTAAGCAGCCAGATCTTTTTAAGATTTCACTTAAATGGTATAAAATTGTAAACAGTGCAAGTAACATTTTTAGACTAAATCTAAGACATAAATTATGTTGGTTGCTTTGCTGCATTCATTGTTGGAAAAAAAATAAATCTCAGTTTGATTTCAGTAAAAATAAAGTATCATATTTTTTTGATTAATGTTCAAAGGCCATGCAAAACATGGAATCCTGTCTGTGCGGTAGAGTCCTGTCATGGTGGTTGGAGGGCAGTTATGGTTCCTGACAGTCCCCTAAGCTGTTATCTCAATCCCCATCCTAGACCAATTGACATAGATCTACATAAGCTTGTCATGTCCTGGAAGACTACCAAATTGTGATTGGCCAATGCTAGGAACTTGATCAGTGTGTGTGTGACCACTAGGTGTAGCCTTTGCTTACTAACTTTTTCACATCTGTCTATTGTATTTTTCTCTCCCACTCACGTAGTAACAGATTTTAAACTTTCACAATCATGTGTCTCTGATGTGGAAACAGAAGATATGGACTTTCATGATCATCTGTCCTTGCTGTGGAAACAGAAGATATGGACTTTCATGATTGTCCCTGCTGTGGAAACAGAAGATATGGACTTTCATGATTGTCTGTCCCTGCTGTGGAAACAGAAGATATGGACTTTCATGAATGTCTGTCCCTGCTGTGGAAACAGAAGATAGGGACTTTCATGATCATCTGTCCCTGCTGTGGAAACAGAAGATAGGGACTTTCATGATCGTCTCTCCCTGCTGTGAAATGAAATAAATCACCGACTTTAATATTTCAGACATTGGTGCTGATACACCTGGAGCCATAATTGATCTTGTAAATATAAACATAAATTTTTTTTCATCTCACATAGATGCTGCTCTGAAAGCTGCACACCTATGATGAGACTTGTTTATCCCCAACTTTACAGCTTGTTAAATTTGACCATTCCCTAGGAACTACACTGACAGCTTGATTTAAAAAAAGAACAAAACATACAAGCATGTGAAAATTACTACAGAAAATCCCCTGATATGTTTTTTTTTAACTGTTTATCAAGTCCCTGTAAGCTCACAAGCCAGGCAGAAAGGCAGAACAAAAATTTACAAAACTAACTCCCCTCTCCCCCACTTTATGATATAGCAAAGGCTACAGTCCGCTAGACATTATATCTTACATCTTTCCCATGCCGCTGTACGTCACATAGAGCCCACATGGTAGTTCGCTAAGATTTCCTGTCTTTTGGCAATTTTTTCGATCTCATCAATGTATGTTATGCCCGCTGAACTGGCCTCTCTTAATAATGTCCTCCTTAGAGTTTCATGTGATTGACCTCTTTTTCTTCGGCCTGTTGTGTTCCACTTGATAGCTTGTTTGGGGATCCTCTGATTATTTTTTCTCATCACATAACTGACATATGTCCATCTCCTTTTTCTGATCACCCATGAGATAGGTTGTTGTTTGCTCATCTGTCTTATCTCTGCGTTGTTCTTGAATTCGTTCCACTTTATACCAAGTATTTTCCTTAGGCATTTGTTTTCGAAAGAGTCTAATTTCTTGTCTATTTCTTTAGTTGTTTTCCAGCCTTCAAATACATAAATGAGGGTGTTTTAAACAAGTTTTAAACAATTTTAAACGAGAATAAAGATAATGAGGCTTAGCATGTTGAATTCTCTAATTTAATATATTTGTAATATCTTGCTTTTCTATAACTTGTGTCCACATTTTCACTTTAGACCATCCTATTTGTGTGCTTTGTTACTGAACAGAGCCAGTTGTAGTTTTTAAATTTTACCTTTCCATTTATGTTTGTGGTTTTTGCTTTTTCTCTTTCTTTCACATCATCATCATGTGTTGTCTGACTGGGGAAGATTGGCTATGGCGGATCTCCAGCATGTTGTCTCTCACAGTACACCAGGCCAAGCTTATTTCTATCTGTCTCTTGATGGTGTCAGCATGTCTGCATCATTTTTGTTCTTGGTTGTCCAGCTTTTCTTTTTAATATGATTTTCGGTATATTATATACCTCTTGAAATGGCAAGAATATTGCACTTGTCTGAATTTTTTTCAGTTGTGATATTTATTTATTTGTCTTCTTTTCTCTCCAGTAAGTGTACTTTTTTTAAAATGTGAGTTGACTATTTTTTTTTAAAGAGTGTTGTAACTAAAAGTTTCTTACTGCTGTGACAGATCTGGTGAGCCATAACCATTAGAACTTCTGTCAAGAAAACATTCAAGTCTGTGCTGCTATGTTAAGAGCTTCTTCTCTTCTATAGCTGCTTGATAATCTCCACCACCATCAACAACTTCTTGTAAATGTCGCTCAGTATTATAATAAAACTGTCTGTCTCCATTAACCCTTGCATTAGTTGGAGATCCATCCATCCATCAGTGCTGAACAAAAATATTGATGTTGAAAATCTAAGATTAATTGAATCACTCTTTCACAGCAGTGGTTCCTAACTTTGTTGTGCAATGGACTCCTGAGAATCTTGTGTAGCCTCAGAAAATGTAATCAGATTCGTACTTCAGAAGGTGTATTCAAATCTTTAAATATATTTTCGAATGTGTATTTAGATTTCTAATTTTGTTTCAGAAAATATAGTTCAAACTTTTTAATATTTAAAGTCAAACACAAAAATTCTTTTAAGCGCCAGATTTTTTAAGATTTCACTTAAAAGTTATAATAATTGTAGTCAGTGCAAGTAAAATTTTTAGACTAAATCTAAGACATAAATTATGTTGGTTGCTTTGCTGCAAATCTTTGTTGTAAAGAAAGTAAATCTCTGTTTGATGTCAGTAAAAATAAATTATCATATTTTTTCATCAACGTTCAAAGGTAAATGGAGATGGATCAAGTCATAGATGCACCTAGAAGGTATATATTAGTGCCCATATTTTCCTTGTCCTGTTGGCACACACTTGGCCACCTTTCCTTCCCCTTCTCCAGAAGAATCCAAGTAGCCATATCTGCAGTCAGATTTGAACCACTGGCCTTTGCCAGGAGAGACAAATGTACAAACCACTTCACTATTCAGTTTGTATCAATGACACAATAAATTCTACCTGTGGATGACTAAGGGGGTCCATAATCCCCAAGTTAAGAAACCATGTTTTCAAGAAGTTAACCTTAGTAACAAAATAAGAGCGTTTTTATAAATTAAAAAAATGGGCTTGAAGCAAGGCTTTTCCACTCTCACCTGGCTTCTAAATACATTGTAAAATCAAAACAGCATGCACCAAAAATATCGCTGGAGAACCTAATGATAATAAACAAGCAGAGATGTGCTAATGCACGACAGAGCTCAGAGTTAGAGAGAATTACATAGAATAATATTGTTATGTCAGTTCAGACAGTCAACACTAGGCAAGTTTTTTGGGGTTTTTTTTAAAAATTCTAAATCTATTCATCAAGAATAGAGTATAAAAATGGAGAAAGCAAATTTCTAAACAAGTACTTTGGTTTCTGTTCTTTGGTCATGTATAGCTCTTCCATGTTGTCTCATCCAGGATTAGGATTTCCTCTTTTTGTGTGCTTAATAATTGCTTGTTCTTGAAAATACAAATGAAGTCTGAGATACAAAGGTAAACCGAAGTCTTTATCCTCAACATGGAACACAACAAGTTGTTCAGTTTGTGCCATTAAATGTGTCTAGTGACAATGCAAAGTGTCCGATCACTTTTCTCCCATCTTCATCACTTTGTGAAATAAAAATGAAATAAACCAGAATTTTCCAATCCAGCTTCTAATGGTTCTTCTAGTTGAAACTGTTCTGCCATTTCCTTAACACTATGTTAGTGATCATATTAGAGGAGCAGAAAGGTTCCTGATTCTGTACAGAGATTTGTGACTATGTGGTAGGATTAAAAAAAAATAAACAGGGGAAATTGTGATGTTCTAAGTATTTGCAAATTCACAATTATTTGCAGGAAAAGGGGGACAACAGGGAAATTATTATCGGTCAATTGTGGATGATTTTTAAGCGGTCAATAGAGAGAAGGTAGGTATTGTGGTGCAGGTGTGTTTGTGTGTGTACAGGATCCAGACATGATAAGTATTACATATGTGTCCGAGCTCCAGATAGAAGATGGATGTTGTGTGTGCAAACTCTACAGAGAAAGGGGGTATCATATGCATGCCAACTCCAAAGAGAAGGCAGTTTTATGTCTGCACAAGTTCCAGAATGATGCTAGGTTTAGTGTGAATACAAACACCAGAGAGAAGGTAGGTGTCAAGTGTTATGTACAAACACCAGAGAGAAGGTAGGTGTCAAGTGTTATGTACAAGCACCGGAGAGAAGGTAAGTGTCAAGTGTTATGTACAAGCACCAGAGAGAAGGTAGGTGTCAAGTGTTTATGTACAAGCACCAGAGAGAAGGTAGGTATAAAATACCACATTATGTTTGACAGTAAAGCACTTGTGTGATAATTAGATACTTATTTTATTACAACACTTTTTTTTCCTCTATCTTTTAACAAGTTGTTCTGGTCCTTGAAGCTTCTACCACAGTTCTAGACCCGGGTGGCTGGCTTGATTTTGTAGGTCAGCACACTTTAGTCACAGACAGAATGTATGTTCTGGAGTATATGCTGCAAAGGCTAAGGTTGCCATATTTAGAAAAAATTTAAAAACAAAACGGTTTCAATAAAACATCCTTAATTTGAATGCTTATTCTCATGTCAGCCTCTATGTCTATTCATCAGTCAGCAGTAAATATATCCCAAAAAAGCATTTGAATTATTGATATGGGTTGTTTCTGCAACTTTCTAACTAGGGTTCTTTCTAGCTGATGCTACTAGATTTTTGTTCAGTGGTAGCATATTGGATATAGTGAGAACTATTGTGACTTTTAAAAATTAATTCCCAAGGGGACTTGCATACAAAATGAAATCATTTCAATAACATCGCAAACTCAGACTGGCCTTCACGTTTTAATGAGGGAATTAAAAAAAGTAAAAATAAATCCCAAAAAATTCAGAGTAAATTACAGGCCTTGCTCGGTGAAACTTCTGAGATATTCATTCACTCAAGTGGCGGGGAATTTGGTCTCCTGGTAGCTAGTCTGAAATTGTCTACTCTTGTGGCCAGGCCAGAATGCCTGTTTTCTGGAGCGTGTGATGTTTGGAGTATCGGCGATGTCATGGGACCATCGCCTTCTCCATATTCAACCTAGACACCATGAAAGTGAATACTTATGAACAGAAAACACAGAGGAAAGGATTACGGAAATGTTTAGCACCACTGAAAAGCAGAGCGACTATGCAGAATTGGAGAGTTAGCAGAACTGAATATAATAAAGATGTATACGACCCTGAAGTTTGCAGCAGTCTCAGCATACCCGTTAGCAGTGTTATTTAACTCCGTTTGTTATTGGTACAGCCGGGGACCGAGTTCTGGCATCTAATAATGTTATTTAACATATTGTGTTACTAGTACAGCCAGAGACCGAGTTCTGGGGTCTAATAATGTTGTTATTTTACTCAGTTTGTCGCTAGTATAAATAGGGACCTAGTCTGGCGTTCAGAGACATGCATAGTCACGTTTAATTTGGCAGTTTATTGATAGCATCAATTATTCTCTGAGAACCAAAAATCTCACTTGCTTCATACCGTCTGTGTGAAATTCTCAATGCTCGTTTATTTCTGCTTGTTTTGCACAAAGGTCATGAAACAGGCGTTTAGCTGAGAGTGGGGTGAGCTACGATGGGCTAAATTTTTCAGTTGACTGCGTCACCATTGATAACAGTTCGATCCTTAATTCGCTTGCTGATATGCCGTATTACAACTGTTAGTTTCCAGCCGCGCGTTTTGAGATGTATCTTAAGGTCTTGACTAGCTACGTCAGTACTTTTAATCCTCAGCGTATCATGTAATATTTAAATGATTACCCAAACGCATACATGAAAAGAGGCGCAATGTAGGTATTGATCACAATACAAAAAACGCGCGGGCGAGGGGTGTTGTCAGGGGTAGATAACTTGGGGTGATAACTCAGGAGGCCTTCATTTCCTTGACACCGGGTCATTATATAGTTCAAAATAGTTTTGCAATCTGTTGAACAGAAAATGGACGAATTGTCAGAAAATGTTGAGTTTCCAAATATACTTGTAAATAAAATTATAAAACCGCTAACCTAATAAGAGTAGAGTGATTAGCTTTTTCTTTTACTTTTTCAAACAGGTTGCTGAGATTCATCCGCTCGTGTCCAAAAACATGGCGGGAGATTGCAAAGAGCAGAAGGACTTTCAAACGTTACTGATATTTTACAAATAACAAACGGCAGCAAGTATAGCTAAAGTAGCTACCTAGAAGTTATTTTGGATAGATGTTGAAAATTTATCTTCTCGTAAGTACTAAAAGATCTGCTGTGAAAGGTTTTATAAAGTGAATGTGAAGTTTTCGGTTTTCAAACTCGGCACGTATCGTGGTTTCACGTCTGCTTCCCTCTGCATTCACCGCCTTTCCTTCCTGTTTCCGTTAAAGAAGAGAAAGGCAGTAAACTTTCCTGATTTTGTTCATTTTAGTCATTACCGGTGTAAATGTATTGTTTTATCAGAAAAGTATCTTAGATACTTTAGCACCATGGCAGAATAACATTACAACAGACCAACCGGTAGTTCCACAACTTTGTCGCTACCGCCTGCTTTGTTATTTAGATACTTAGCTGCAATTTGTTCGAAGTCTGATCATAACACACGCTTCATAAAATGTATGTTTTTATATCACACAGAAAACTCATGAACAAAATATATGCAGAATTAAGTATTTGTTCGCTGTTTCACAAGGGAAAGATGAATGCAAACCACTTGATAGACAGTGAGAGACAAAGTCGAAAAAGAGTTCGCCAAACCTTATGACCGAAGCCTCCGGCAAACGAATAGTCTAAACAACAAGAATGTATTAAATCAGTTTTTTTTTTTAAATTGTTGTAAAAGAAAATTGTCATAATGCACCATCCACAGAGCACGGGGGAAAAAAAGGAGAAAATATGTCTAAATGTAAACACTAAGCACAAAAAGAAACTTGATTATCAAAGCTTTTTTTGTCAGGTGTATTATGATGGTATTTGTGCTGAAATTAAAAGTTAGTAGAGATGGGGATGGCCAAGGACTAAGGATACAGATGAATGTTACATTTTTCTTAAAGTAAGCAGGGAAGACCTATAGAGCAGTAGTCATCAATGTCCCAGTCATCTCAGCCCAGACTGCCCAAAACCCTTGCCCTCCCCCCATACCCCTATATATTAGATCATCGTCCAGAAAGGATTGTCACCCTTTTGCCAGTTACTCCTATGGGGAGATGGGACAATTCCTCCCATATGAGATGTATAAACTAGGAAAAAAGTAGGAACAGCTTTATTACTTAACAAGCACACAGTTGTGATGTTTTGGTGTGAACCTTAATCACAAAAAAACACACAGGATGAAGAAATAGAGAGAGAAGATAAAATATAAATTCACATGAATGCTATGTAAAAAAAAAATGATGGAAAAAATAAAATAAATGAAGCACTTAGCTGTGACTTGTAATAAGCTGTGTTCAGAAGTGCACATTGCGAAGTGTAGAGAATAAGTGGAGATGTGTGATAGGTGGGTCGTAATGGGGGGGGGGGGCTGTGGAAAGGGGAGGGGTGACACAATGGTAATCTAGCTGGGAGAAAGTGGAGTAGGTGATTATAGTTGGGGTAGAGAGGTTGTAATCCGATGCTGTGAGGAGGTTCAGAACTAAGCGAGAAGGTAGGTATTCTTTGAGGGGAATGTTAGGTGTAGCTGAATTGTGAGTTCAAATCATGTTGTTCCGGCTGAGAATCATTGGTATAGAGAAAAGAAAAAGCTGTAGAAAGAAAAAAAAGAAATCACGGTGAAGATAATGAGTAAGGGATTACCTCAACCTGGCTTTGTGTCTGTCCATGTGTAGCAACACAGATCTTTTGCTGTCAGATTACTTTGTCACAACATATTCTTTTCTCAAATCCTGATTTTTTTTTTTTTTTCCTTCCACAGGAAAGTGTTTTCTGCCATGTGCCAGGACCTGCCTTGTTCCAGCAAATGAGTATTAAAATTCTAAACCAACACAAAAGTATAAGTAGAAATGTATAAATAATCAAGTTTTTAAAACACGGATACGTTTAGGTTTGTTTCAAGTTCCTGGTTATAATTTCAAGACCAGATTCTGTGGTGAAAAAACTGTACGATTTCTTGTATAAGAATATACCATCAGAAGTCTGTGTAGTATTTACTGTAGCATTACTGGGTTACTAAAAGTAAATGTGTGGCCATGAAGCCTCGTAAAAGTGAGAAGAAACAGTCCAAGTCTTCACCACTCAGACTGAGGGGCAGACAGGAGATGCTGTTGGCTCGCTGGACAGATGGCTTGTTTTACTTCGTCAAGATTACAAAGGTTCAGTTGTGTTTTGTTTTTTTTTTTGTCTGGTATCCATAGGTCTGAGATCTTACTGTAGGCAAAAATCTGCAGGGAGGTTGATATAAGCCTTATTGGCTGGACAAAATCGGGTCTTTGGAGTTGGGATACCTAACCTTTGTTGCAGATTCTTCTGTTTTGCTTCTGTTAAAAACTTGACTCCTTCATGAATGGTACGTTTAGTTCATTTCAGCCTAAAATTGTTTTTGACTCTGCATTCTCTTGTCTAACTCCTTCTTAACTTAGATTTCTGACAGTCCAAACTCCCATTGACTCCAGTCCTTAGCCCTGGATTAAATATATGCAATTAGAACTCAACACCACTAATTTATTTCACTTAACAGCACACACTGAAATCATTTAAGATCCACATTTAAAAAACACTTTTAATAGAGCATATAACTTCTTGTAACACTTGCTTGAAGTACAGAGTTACAATTTCCCTGAAATAAAAATATCCATCAGTTAACATTGATCTAATTTCATTATCTTCTGCTGTGAACAACTGAAAAATAATAGTAAATGATCATGGACAGTACTTGTTTCTCTTTGTCACCCATCATTTCACTGGACTGCATATTGATCCCTCTAGTTTGAAGTGGTCACTCTGCGTTAACACACAATCAGATGGGTGTTGGATTTTTCAGTATTGGTGACACTAAATTAGAAAACATTTGCTGAAACTAAAGTTCTAAATCAGAGAATGTTTGTTGAAACTAAAGCTATAGATCAGAGCATTGCTCGAACTAAAGTTTCAAAACAAAAATAAAAAAAAAGATTCTCACTTAAATGGGCATTTCATTTCTTGCTTAAACACTTAATTGCATGGAAAATGTATCATTTGAGGGTTGTTTCCTCATTTAAGTTTACATTGATTTTGTTAAGATGAATGATCATGTTTAAAGAAGAGATATGTATCTGGTCATTTGTTTGCCTGTGATGGTTACTCATTGTTTTACTGTTGTGAAACTGATTCCTGTTATGCGTAAATTGGCATTTTCATTCTGTTCCTTACATTCCATCTGACCTTTGATGTCATGATTAAATGACAAACTGGCGTTGATGTTCAGGAGTGGCATCAGATAACCTGAAACAAATCTAATTTTATTTAATGACTCCATCAAAAACAAACAAAACTCCAGAACAAGTCTCCACAGACTTCAGCCAGTGTACAGCAAGAGTACAACTTTCAGAACTTAAAACAAAGGACCTGACTTGTCCACATGAGCCAAGTATAGAAAGTGGTGATTGCTAGACCTTCTTTCAGCAGACAAGGATTTCTGGAGTAAGATCTTGATGCGGTGTGAGGGACATTGAAGAAGAAGATTAATAGCAACAAAAAAAATTTTTTTAAAAATTAAAATATAGCCAAATAGGGACATGTCATGGTTTGATGATGAAGTTACCTAGGTACACATGAAGAGTTATGTTGTAAAGTGTTGCAGTGTTCTCAAATGATGCTGTTATTATTTCTTCAGGTTTCTGAAGCAAACAGAACTTGCATGGTAGAATTTGAGGACAAGTCGGTTGCTAGTGTTCACTTCAAAGATTTGTTGGAAGGTTTGTGCATATCTTTACATTAAACTATCTACAGTTAATTCCTGTACACATACTCACTGAAAGTGTACTGTGGTGTAGTCTCCAGTAAAAGTAAGAATGAATTTTTTAATCTCACATATATGCTAATACTAGTGACATTCAGAAAGCTGACAGGTTGCATGTCATTGAGTTGGACAAAGCTTCCTGTAGGCAGGATTTGTGATGAGACAATGCAGCTTTTCTGGCAACCAAAAAACACCAGTTTATTTTTTGACAGTTAACTGACGTAAACTTTTAGTTACATCTCGACAGTCATACGTCTTGATATGGTCTTGTTGCTTGTTCACCCTGAAGAGAGTGATAGTTGTACTGTGTCATGGTTTACATTAAGGCTGCCGTATCTGTGTTTTCTGGCTCATCTTCAGTGTCACTTATTTATAGGACTGGCTTTCTCTTCCTGTTTGATCTCTGTTCACTTGACCAAACGGTAGTCCACTCACTTGGAAGTAGAATTGGGCCTTGGTCATCTGTGCTTCATCAGCCCTGATATAACAGCCAGTTTTGGCCACTGGTCACTATTTTATTCAACTTGAGCACTACATCTTTGTCATGTGCCACTGCCTACATGTTTGTTACGTTATACGTTCAGTATGACGTGAAAAAAAAAAGAAGCTGCAAATATATATCACATGGAAAATGCAGCAGTAAGGCTTGCATGTTGATGCACTGGACTTTGTCTTAAATGTAGAAACAATAATAATGAAACAAAGTTTGCTAGCTTAAGAATATGGATTAAGTGAATTAGGTTTAATAATGTATATAGGGATTGAGTAAATGCTTGTTGTGAGGAGAGCTAACCATCCTGAAACCTGTTTACAGAGAAGGAAGAAGGTGTGACAATGTGTCACTGCTGTGGCAAGGAAGAGGCTGAGGATTCACATTCACTAGTCAAATGTGACAACTGTGACAGAGGTAACAGTTTTGTTGTGTTGTACTTTATTTGTCCACAAACAGAATCATGTTTTGTTACAAGAACTAGTTTCTCATTCATCAAGACTAAAAGAAAAGTGCATGTAGAGGATCATAAATGCTGAGACTGTGGTTAGTTTAATGACAGTGATTAAAGAGGCTTATTTCATGAATAAAAATCTGTGTTTACTGTCTGAAAGAATAGCCTACCTTTGTTTAATCTTTATGTGAGTAAAATCTGCAATTGTGTATTTTCTAACATAGTCTTTCTCAGTATTTTTTTGTCCCCACTGAACCCATGGAAAAAGTTAACCTTGTGGAAACTCATATTAACTCTTCCCGTGCCTTTTGGCACCATAGCGATGCTTCCGGTTTTCCGACATGGTACGTATCGTCATTAAAGTGACGCTTGGTTTGTTTCATTAAAAAAAACCGGTGTAACATTTAGATTGTATATATTTTCTCCGTGTGTCCGGCGACACTTCAAAATAGTGAAAGAGTGCTTAGTTACGAGTGATTCCGAGTGAGAAAAAAAAAGAGAAACATGGAAAATTTTCAATTTTTGATGATGTAGATAGGGGTATGTCAAATGTAGCTGCAAAGAGCCTTGTAGAATGGGAACCGGTGAACAGTCGTATAATAAGAGCACGATACAACCTACGACACGGAAGAATGACAATAATACAGTGTTATGCACCCACGAATGATGCAGATGATGATGTGAAAGACGACTTCTATCACCAACTACAACAAATCAACAAAGTCCCTAAACACGACATCCTAATTGCTATGGGGGACTTCAATGCTAAGGTAGGGAAGGATAATACCGACGTTGAAAAAGTGATGGGGAAAGAAGGAATTGACATGGTTAATCAGAATGGAGAAAGATTAATTGAAGTATGTCTAACAGAGGGCATGGTCATTGGAGGCACAATATTCCCACACAAAGAGATACATAAAACAACGTGGATATCTCCAGATGATAGAACTAGAAACCAGATAGACCATTTTTGTATTAGAAAGCAATACAGAACATCTCTCATGGATGTAAGGGCTTATAGGGGTGCAGATGTCAACAGTGATCACAACCTGTGCATAGGGAAAATAAAACTAAAATTGAAAAGTCAACACAAGAAATCAGTACACAGAAAGATAAACATCCACAGCCTACAAGAAGAAAATACTAACATTAATTTCAATCAGGAACTTGCCAATCATTCCAAAACACCCAGTGAAGTTGAGGAGATAGGTATAGATGAGTTATGGAATTCTTACAGCACAGCCATAATCACAGCAGCAAAAGTAAGCGCTGGATTGGAAAAACCAAATAGAAAAGCATGGATATCAGATAAAACATGGAAGTATATACATGAAAGACGAGCAGTCAAATTAAACATGTTGAATGCAAAAGCAGATCATGAAAGAGATTCGGCAAAAGCAAAATACAAAGACATAGACAAGAAAGTAAAAAGTTCAGCTAGAAGGGATAAAAGAGAATACATAGACAATATGGCGAAAGAGGCAGAAAAAGCAGCAAAAACAGGAGACAGCAAAACTTTATATAACATACAAAAGAGGCTAACAGGTACTATTACATCTAAAGAAAGACCAATCCTTAGCAAAACTGGAACACTATTAACATCAAATAAAGACCAAAAGCAAAGATGGGCTGAACACTTCCAAGAAATACTCAATCGACCACACCCAAAAGAATTGTTAAACCTTGAAACTGACTTACCAGCCCCACAACTAAATGTCAATCTAGATGAAATTAAATTGCATGAAATTGAAACAGCAGTGAATTTAATGGCTAACAACAAAGCTGCAGGTGAAGATGAAATAACAGCCGAGATGCTAAAAGCTATCAATAGTGACAACATGAGACAACTACAGAGAATGTTTAACAAGATTTGGAAAGAAGAAAAGGTCCCTTCTAATTGGAAGAAGGGAATCATTGTTAAAATACCAAAAAAGGGCAACCTTAGTGACTGTAACAACTGGAGAGGAGTAACCTTAATATCAGTTGTGTCAAAAGTATTTTGCAGGTCATTTTGAATAGACTCAAAGATATAGTGGATACTGCAATGAGAGAAGAACAAGCAGGATTTCGAAAAGGGAGAAGCTGTCTCGACCAGATCTTTACTCTCAGAATAATACTTGAAGAACATATTGAAAAGCAGAAACCATTAATACTGAATTTCATAGATTTTAAGAAGGCATTTGATAGCATACACAGAGATTCATTATGGAGAATTTTATGTCTATATGGAATACCATCTAAAATTGTCAACATCATTAAGGACTTATACAATGGATATGGTTGTGCAGTCAAGACAGAAGAAGGGATGAGTGAATGGTTCCAGATTGAAACAGGCGTGAAACAAGGATGTATACTGTCTCCTTTACTTTTTGGGATTACAATAGACTTCATAATGAAAAAATGCTGCACAGGTAACACAGGTATTGACTGGGTACATGGGACCCAACTAGAAGATCTTGATTTTGCTGATGACATAACTCTTATCAGTAATAATGTGAATTCCATGCAAGAAAAAACAGATAGCCTATCTTCACTGGCTAGCAAAATAGGACTTGAAATTAACAAGGACAAAACAAAAATAATGAAAATTCCCATCAATCAAAATGGAAAAATACACATAGAAGGGACAGATATTGAAGAAGTCAATCAATTTGCATACCTTGGCAGCTACATAGACCAGGATGGTGACACTAGAAAGGAAGTTAGGATCAGAATTGCAAAAGCAGCATCAATCTTCAAGAATCTTGAGAACATATGGAATTCAAAAGTTATAAGCACAAAAACCAAGTTAAGACTATTCAATTCAAATGTAATATCCACCCTCATTTATGCATGCGAAAGCTGGAAAACAACTAAAGAAATAAAAAAGAAATTAGACTCTTTTGAAAACAAATGCCTAAGGAAAATAGTCGGCATCAAGTGGAATGAATTCAAGAACAATGCAGAGATAAGACAGATGACTGAACAACAACCAGTCTCATGGGTGATCAGGAAAAGGAGATGGACATATGTTGGCCACTTGATGAGAAGAAATGAGCAGAGAATCCCAAAACAAGCTATCAAGTGGAACACAACAGGCCGAAGAAAAAGGGGCAGACCGCGTGAAACTCTGAAGAGAACATTATTAAGAGAGGCCAAGTTAACAGGCATAAAATCCTTTGTTGAGGTTGAAAGACTCGCCGAAGACAGGAAAAATTGGCGAACTACTTTGCGAGCCCTATGTGACGTCTAACGGCACGGGAAGGATATAAGATATAAGATAAGATAGGGGTATGGACATGGCCTGTGACCAGACCACTGTTCTTGAATGTATCCCAAGTAGATCTAGACATATTTAGATGACTGGAGAAGTAGTTAGGAGGTTATTTCAGACATTAATTTAGCGAGAATGCAACATAGAATCACAATACAAGATTGACAAGTAGATCTAGACATCTCAGATGGTAAGTAGTGTGAATCTAGACCTAGCCGATGGTGAGCTTTTGTCTAAAAACATGACATTACTTCTTTTTTTCCTAAAAAACTCTGCATTTATGAAATCTTCATACATTTAGTTATATTTTGAAACATAATAAGTACATGGAAATACTGTTTTCCATTACATTTTACAACTATACCCCCGATACAGATTAAGACCTGTGCTTTTATTCCAGTTCCAACTGAACATCCGCGTTTTCCTGTGGCACGGAAAGAGTTAAAATATTTACCACCTCATTTTCCACTCCATATGTTCCCCCACATCTCAGCCATCTGGACACACACACACACACCCACAAGCCTGGTTGCTAGAAAGAAGAGTAATAAACATATGAAATGCTGGGCATGGCTTGCATATAATGGATGTGCAAGGGTAGTTTTTTTTTAATTTTTTTTTTATGTTCCCTGTGAGGAACTAAACATGAAATGTTAACCATGTCTGGGGCAGAGATAAAAGCACAAAGCTTAGCTCCAGGATTCTGTGAGAAGTGCTTTAGAGGGATTTTTCAGTCACAATCTGAGAAACCCTGCTGTCCAGGAATAAAGTGAGAAATAAAGTTTTAAGTATGTTTTTGTTTATTTTTTGTTTATTGTTTTTTACTCCAAATCCCTGATATACTTTCAGACTATCATTTGTGTTGTCATATACCAGCTGTGTCAGCATCAGAGAGCAAGGAAGACAAGTTTGTGTGCAGAATATGTGTCTTCACATCATGTGCACAGGTGAATATTTTGTCTGTTATACCTTGATGTCTGAACTTTACTGTAGTTCTTACTGCAGAAAGTAAAGGCAGTTGCAAGTTTTATCTAGTGCCGTGGGATCATTTGTCGTTGGTAAAGTAGTAGTTAGAGAAACATTAATTTTTGTTTGAAGTTTGAATAGCTTTTGTGTGTGTGTGTGTGTGTATGTGAACAAGTTGTAGGGTTAATTGAGTGGAGCTGAGGGGGAGGTCTTAGAGTTGGTTTTTGTTGTGGATGGGAGGGAGGGATGTAAAAGTAATGAAAATAGTGAGGTTTTTTTTTTTTATGTGTGGAGTTAAGAGTCACGTTGTCATTTCTTGGGTGGATGGAGTAGGAGTGTGAGTTGTTGATAGAACATAGGCAGCAGTGAGCAGGTTTATCATAGTTTATAAGATGAAGATCTCTGTGGGCAGGTTTATCATAGTTTATAAGATGAAGATCTCTGTGGGCAGGTTTATCATAGTTTATAAGATGAAGATCTCTGTGAACACTGTTATTTTAGATGATGAAGCAAACTTGTGCATGAACATGAATGTTGTAGTAACTAACTTCTGTCATTGTGTCAGGCTGATGTTTTCTGTTTTTCAGGCTGGTGGTGCAAAAAAGACAGGTCCCCATGGTGAGAGCTTTTTTGTGATGGAGTTAAATATTTTCTTTAAACATTAACAGGTAGACATACAGTGACACACGTGACTGATTTAGCTCCGGTCTAATGGAGATTGGGTGAAGAATATTTGGGTTAAAGATGGAGGATCAACTGGAGCAACAGTCCAGATAGCTTTGTGTTGTGATATGATTTCTGAACATGAAGCAGGTGCCAGCTGCAGAAATTCTTCCCAGTTTGGTGGAAGTTTATGAAGACAGTGTGATGAATTGACAATGTGTGTCAAAATGGTGTGCAGAATTTTGAGCTGGGTGAGTGACAACCTGTGATGTAGCACAGAGTAGCAGACCCATGATGGGAGCTATGGCACCAAACAAAATGTGCATCAGATGTGCGATGTTGGAGAACAGATGAGTGACCAAAGAACCTGAGCCATGACTCGAGTCTGTCATGTGGAACAATGGTCCCTCCTAGAACACGCAAGCATGGAATGGAAGCATCCAGGCTTTTCACCAACCAGGAAATTCAAGGTTGTGGTCTGCTGGCAAAATGATGGCTACCATGTTCTGGGATGAGAAAGGTGTGTTGTTGGTCACGTTCCTGGAAAAGGGAGCAACTGTGTATGGTGCAACGTTGAAATGTTTATGAACTACCATCAGACATCATTGTCCTAAGCTGTTGACAAAACCTGTGTTGCTCCTCCATGATAACACTCAGCCTCACGCAGCAGCTTTGATTCAAGAACTCTTGCAGCATTTTCTGTGGTAGAATTTGGACCTGATCTGGCAGCAAGTGATTTTCATCTCTTCCCAGCTCTCAAGGAACATCTTTGTGGGCCACATATTTCAGAATGATGATGTTGGAAACGGCAGTGGAACGATGGCTCTGTATACAGGACATCACGTTTTACAAGGTGGACATGTAATCACTTGTGGTATGTTTAGACAGATGCTTCACTTTTCATGTTGACTGCATGGAGAAAGAAGATGTCCAGCATGGAACACAGTGTACAGTGTGTAAAATCTCCACATAAATGTTGCTGTTGGTAATAACTCTTGTAAACTTTTGGCATGACTCTTCTAGCAACATCCACCACAGCAGGACGAGGAACCTGAGGAGATAAAAAAAAAATTTCTGAGTTTATTGTCATGCACAGACTTGGAGTTCGCAACTGGTTTTTTAAATACAATTTTTGTTGTTGTTGTTGATTGCAAATCTTATGTCTGTGCTGTGTATTAAAGATGTTAAAATACAATTTACAGTGTTTGTATCAGCCAGTTTTTTTCCTCACCTGTTTCAGCGGCAAAGTATGCAGAGATGAGGCAGCATTTCCCATATGATGTAAGTGTTGTGTGAAAACAGTATGTGACTTTATGTTAGATATAAATAGTTTAGCACAGAGCAATGGATATCATATGAAAAACCATCAACATCAGATCCTGTTTTTATGGTCTTTCATTCATAAATGCCACATTTGTACTGGCTCCAGTTCCAGAGTTTTTGCTTAGTGTAATATTTTATTATCTAGGACTGCAATATTTGGGTCTGATCTGTTAGAAGTTAAGTGATCAACACACCAGAATTACTAATCTTCACATTTTCTTTTGTGGCTTGTTCATATTTTGCTGTAATTAAAAATATATATTGAGACATAAAATGCATTTATTTGATGATAATGTTGTCCAGTTACAGTCATTAGACATAGCAAGATGCTGGCTTTACTTGTATAGAAGAAAATGTTATCAGTTTTTTTTTTTTTTTAAGATCAAGTACCTCACATGGAATGCTACACATACCAGCAATGTAGAACAGTGCTTCTGTTATTGTGGAGGTCCAGGCATGTAGGTATCCAAGCTTTGTATGTGTGTGTATATGTAACTTTTGTTATTGTGGAGGTCTAGGCTTTGTGTGTGTGTGTATATGTAACTTTTGTTATTGTGGAGGTCCAGGCATGAAGGTATCCAAGCTTTGTATGTGTGTGTATATGTAACTTTTGTTATTGTGGAGGTCCAGGCATGAAGGTATCCAAGCTTTGTATGTGTGTGTATGTAACTTTTGTTATTGTGGAGGTCTAGGCATGTAGGTATCTAGGCTATGCATGTGTGAGAGAGAGAGAGAGAGAGAGAGAGACTTTTGTTATTGTGGAGGTCTAGGCATGTAGGTATCTAGGCTGTGCATGTGTGAGAGAGAGAGAGAGAGAGAGACTTTTGTTATTGTGGAGGTCTAGGCATGTAGGTATCTAGGCTGTGCATGTGTGTGAGAGAGAGAGAGACTTTTGTTATTGTGGAGGTCTAGGCATGTAGGTATCTAGGCTGTGCATGTGTGAGAGAGAGACTTTTGTTATTGTGGAGGTCTAGGCATGTAGGTATCCAGGCTTTGTGTGTGTGTGTATATGTAACTTTTGTTATTGTGGAGATCCAGGCTTTGTGTGTGTGTGTATATGTAACTTTTGTTATTGTGGAGGTCCAGGCATGAAGGTATCCAAGCTTTGTATATGGGTGTGTGTAACTTTTGTTATTGTGGAAGTCTAGGCATGTAGGTATCCAAGATTTGTGTGGGTGTATGTAGCTTCTGTTATTGTTAAGGTCCAGGCATATGAGCATGGATTTTTTGTGTTATGTTCATTATTACTGTAATTTGAAGAGGCAGAGATTCTTGAAGAGATCTAAAAGTCTGCACCACCCCGCCCCGCCCCCGGGAGCAGCAGCAGACATTTTACACACAAGTGAATTTATAAAAATGTGTTCACATTCACTAAGGAACATTTTTCATTGCAACAATCATTATTTCATTTCATACATTTGTACTTTTCTACTTTATACATGTCTCTTGTTTACACAGTTTTGTTTATCATGCTCTTTATGCAGTTATGTTTATCATCTTTAGCTGTATATAACATCCAGATTACTACAGAAAGGGCAACTGCTGTTAATTGTGCTCTTAAATGGTATTACATCAAGGATGTAGCAAAAATATGCTCAGTTTTTTAAATGAGACAGTCAAAACTTGAATGTTTGATCCTCAGATGGTACAACAAAATGCTGCAGTGTTGCAGATGTAGACAGTGGTTTCATGAAGGTAAGCTCCATGTTATTTTATTGATTAGCTGTGAAAAATGAAGTTTGTGTGTTGTAAGCTTTCTTAATGATGATGTATTTTTTGCTCTTTATATAAATAGTTATGTGTGTTTTATCACTGTGTTGAGCTGGTATGTCAGTAATAAAATAATACAACTAAAATAGCAGAAAATCAAATTTGCATGCAGTTCTAGGACTGCAGGAGACCAAGCCAAATTGGGCGTCTGTGAAAGCTGTCAATTGCCATCTAATATTTCCTTTAGTGGGCTGGCTAGATTTATTCTTTTTTGCAATACTACAGTGAGATGTGACAACAGAGTTAGTGTATGCAGTTTCACATACAGGAATTTTGATATGTCAGTCTAATTTCATTTCAGTTATTATAGTTTCATACTTTGTACATAAAATGCTTTTGTAAGAACGATGTAATTGTTTTACTCTGCCCTGCTGTAATAACTACTTTCTGTTCTGTATTTTAACAATTAATCTTACCGTGTGGTAATGATTACTTTCTGTTCTGTAGTCTAACAGTTCTTCTGTCCTGCTGTGCTGCGACAGTTACTTGACCCACTGTGATCCCACAATTATTTCTCTGTTCACAGCATGCATCCAATGTCTTGATGAGGACCTACTTATTGGAGATCGCTTTTTCATATTTGCCTGCGCTCACTGCAACTATGGGCAGGAGTTTCTACAGCGGCCAGACCTTACCTGGTGAGGTTTTTTTTAATTATTTGAAGCTAGTAAATGGCAGCGGCTTTATTCGGTGATTTCAGATTGAAGCAGAGTTCAAGAGATGTATTTTCTGCCGTAAAGACTGTATGTATGTGAATGAAGTCAATAACAGTAGCTATAAAATGAACACTCCTGAGTTTGAATAGTGCAGTTCCCATCTATTTCTAATCAGTTCAAGGTACTCCAGTGTAGAATGATTTGTAGAAGAGGCTATGATGTTTTAACTTCATTTCAGCAACTGGGAGACCCTGGAGGGTGATGCTTAACTCTTTCCGTGCCAGGCGTAAATTTTTTGACGCTTCCTGTACCCCTGTTGCTTACCAGGCGTCAAGTATTTGACAGTTGGTTTGTCTCAATAAAACAACCGGTGTAACATTTAGATTGTACATATTTCATCCGCGTTTCCGGTGACACTTTTCAAAATGGTGAAAGAGTCCTTCGATATGAGCGATGCTGAGCGAGAAAAAGGACGAGAAACATGGAAATTTTTCAATTTTTGACGACGTAGATAGGGGTATGGACATGGCTGTGACCACCTCGCTGCTGTTGAATGTATCTTAGATGACTGGAGAAGTAGTTAGGAGGTTATTTCAGACATTAATTTAGCGAGAATGCAACAGAGAATCACAATACGAGATCGACAAGTAGATCTAGACATCTGAGATGGTAAGTAGTGCATATCTAGACCTAGCCGATGGTGAGCTGGGCACGGTCATTGTCTAAAAACATGACATTACTTCTTTTTTCCTAAAAAACTCTGCATTTATGAAATTTTCATTCATTTAGTTATACTTTGAAACATAATAAGTATACGGAAGTACATGGAAATACTGTTTTCCATTCTATTTTATAACTATACCCACTTACAGACCAAGACCCGCGCTTTTATTCTGGTACTCCACTACACGTCCGTGTTTCTTCCTGCGGCACGGAAAGAGTTAATCTGATGGAGGCAGGCAGTAGCAAAATTAGAATTGAAACTTTGAAGTTAACCTGGAGAATGGGATTTAACTCTTTCTGTGCCACAGGAAGAAACGTGAATGTTCAGTTGGATGCCGGAGTAAAAGCACGGGTCTTGATTTGTATAGTGGGTATAGTTGCAAAATTGAATGAAAAACAGTATCTCCGTGTACTTGTTATGTTTCAGAATATAACTAAATATGAAGATTTCATAAATACAGAGTTTTTTAGGGGAAAAAAAAAGTAGTGTGATGTTTTTAGACAATGATTGTGTCCAACTTACCATCAGATAGGTCTTAGGGTACAGTACTTAACCATGTGAGATGCCTAGACCTACCTGTCGGTCTAATCTTGTGATAGTATGTTACATTATCTGTAAAATAATATCTGAAGTAACCTTCTAACTACTCCTGTCGTCTAATATGTCTAAATCTACTTGGGATACATTCAAGAACTGTGGTCTGGTCACAGGCCATGTCCATACCCTTATCTACATCACCAAAAAAATTGAAATTTCTCTCTGTTTTTCGCTTGACATTGCTCGTTATTAACCACGCTTTCGGCCGTGATGGAAAAGGTCATGGGGCATGGCACTAAATGTTTACAATCTAAACGTTACACCGGTTTCTTAATGAAACAAACCAAACGTCAAACGATGATTGGGACCACGTGAGAAACCAGAAGCTTCAGATATCTAACGACAGGTTCTAAGGACTGTCATAGCCGGAGGTGGGGTGGAGGATACGCTCTCCACTCCAGTTAAATGTCTCCAAGGCATGTGTCTCAAATAGCTTCTGATAGTCAAGTCCAGCTCCTGGCCTTCTCGTGGCGGAACTGTTCAAACTGACAGGAGAAGGGGTGAAGGCAAATATCTGGCACCTGAAAACCAGATGCTTCAGGTAGATTAAAGTCTTGTTCGGTAGCTCATCTGAGAGAAGGAAAACTCTGATCTAAAACCGGCTGCTGGCAAGATTCTTGAGCTGCTGTACATGGAGTGGGGCTCCTCCCAGCCAGTGAAGAAAGGTGTGAATGGGGTTGCCGCGTGGCACCACCGTGGAAAAGGTGAAAGAAAGGATTAAGTAAAATAATCATTAGTCTCGAGGTCAGGACTATTCAAATCACAGCACCTCTGCTCCTAATCGTGCCCATACTGGGATAACACCTAAACCAGCTTAACCCAGGGTGAAACCTACTAGTGGCAAGGATTCCTGGACAAAAGCTCCGTCCTAGTCACAACTACGGTAGCGGCCATGACCACAAAACGTTGAAGTCGGAGACACTGGACCAGTGCAGTCTAGATAGTCAACCACCTCTCACCCGACGGGGATATACACATATCCTAATCATGCTGAGGTTTTCTGATGAGAAAGTCCAACGCTGGACTAGATGGGACACCACCTCTCACCCAGCGGGGATATACTGATATCCAAAACACGTTGAGGTTTTCTGGTGAGAAAGTCCAACTCTGGGCTGGATGGGCTGCACCTCTCACCCGGCGGGGATATACTGATATCCAAAACACGTTGAGGTTTTCCAGTGAGAAAGTCAAGCTCTAGATTAAACCGGTGCAACAAAAACCACAGTGTCATGCAATGCTGCTTCTGTGACCCACCAAGAATACAGGCCAAAGCCCCGCGATACTCTGAACCTCTTGTGATCCTCTCGGGGATCTCTTAGGGACCACAGGACCAATCAAAGACTACAGGAGTAAATTCAGTAGGATCACAGGGTGATCTTGGTGGTAGAAGCGAGTGAAGAAGAAGAAGAATATCTAACGACAAGCAGGGAAAGCGTTAATATATTAGGAGAAACATCTGTCTCTAGACCAGAGTTTTTTCAAACTGCTGCATCACACACGTGTGCTCCATCACAAAACATGGTTTTCCATTTGTTTTCTATTAGATGAGATTTATTGTATATTTGCAGATATGGCAACAGATCTTTCTTGAATGAATGTTCACAGTATCAGTGTAACAGATTTTATGAGGGCTCCAGTATTGTTTTTCTTGTGCAAGGGCTCCCTTGATCTAAAAAGCTTGGGAACCTCTATTCTAGGGAAGTAAACAGAAGACACCATTAGCTTCTAACAAAGTATATCTCAGTTGAATTGGAGGAAGGGAGATAACAGAGGCAGAAGAACAGCAGAAAAGGAATTATTGGTGAGGTGAACTTGCAACTTTGGCCTAGAATAGGTCTTCACAGAGAGCATTAGTCTATGCTGCAGGCTTCACAAAGAAATGAGGAAGTTACTGCATGTTATGACATCTCCTGTTTATCCTGTTATTAGATCACAGTCTGTTATTGTGAGAGCAGCATATTTTTTATAGTGAATCTTTATGATCCACTGACAAGTCAGCTTGGTAGAGAGTGCTTATGTCACTGTCCATTATATCCAGTGTTTGAACAGCTGTTAGATTATCAGCCCTCAGAAACCTCAGAACCACTCTTCTTCCTCCTCCATGCTCTGACAGGCAGAAAGCACTCAGAGATAACCAGCAAATAGTTGCATTCATTTTCATCATCACCTGTCTCTCCATGTCCGGGACAGTTTCATCATGTCTCTCCATGTCCGGGACAGTTTCATCATAATCTGTCTCTTTGTTTTACTTTCTCAAGCTGATGTAGTCTGAATATGAATGATCATGTCAAGAGCTGAGTAGAGGTAATAACAGATTTGTGTAATGTCCCCCCAGGTATGACATTACTTACATCACCCTGTTTCACCTGATCATGACAATGGGAAAGAGGTACATTGACCTGGAATCTGACATTGTGCCATTTATAATGAAACGGGCCCATACTTTTGGCTTGAAAAAGTTACTCAATGTGAGTTGCCTTTGATTTCAACTTAACCTATAAGGATATGTAGTTCATAAAAAAAATATTGGATAGGTTTACTGAAGACAGATGATTCGCACAGAGTATAAGATTACGAATTTCAAAGGTTATCAGCAATATTTCATTTCAGAAAAATAAGGCCAATGTGATATTCTTAGAGAGTTATTTCATGCCAGTTTCAAGAGCTAGTTGTGTGATTGATACCACTGTTGCATGTGATTTACGCCACTTCATTTTAAATGTTTTGAATTTTAATACAATGCTATTTCAATGTTCCTGGTGAGATGTTGAACAGTTTATAGATTTATTTTGCTTAATTAAGCTGCTTCAACTTGTCTTTGTCTTCAGGTTATGTATGATTTATATTGGTGATTAAAAGTGGGTTTACTTTATATTGCTATATTGAACCTATCTTGTTATATGGAAGTGAATCATGGACAATAGGCAAGTCTGCACAAAAATCATTGGAAGCAGCAGAAATGTGGTTTATTAGAAGAATGTTGCGAATCCCCTGGACAGCAAAAATAACTAATGAAGAATGTATGAGAAGAGCTGGAGAGACAAAAAACCTTGTCAGAAAGATAAGAGAGAGACAGTGTACTTTCATAGCACATGCAATGAGAAGAGGGGGCATTGAAAATATTATAACAACAGGAAAAATAGAAGGAAGAAGATCAAGAGGAAGACCAAGAGAAATGATACTGGACAGTCTGACGGGATGGTGTGAGAGGAGATCACCAACTGAACTGATGGCCTGCATGAAGGATCGGGTACTCTGGAGAAGCATAATAGCCAATGCCAGTCGGCACGGCACCTAATGATGATGATTACTTTATATTATCAGTTAATGAAGGGTTTACTTTATATTATCAGTTAATGCAACGTTTACTTTATATTATCATTTAATACAGGGTTTCCTTTATATTATCAATGCCAAATTTACTTTATTGATCAATGTTTGGTTGCTGTCGTTTAATACAACTTTTAGCTTTATGTGATCAGTTAAAGTCAGATATACTTAATAGTTTGTCCATGTCCTCTTTATGCATTTTATTTGTCTTATATGTATCAGGCAGAAAGTAACAACCTCCATGCTCATTTCAGGGTCTACATGGCTGTTTTGATGCTATTTGTAGTGAACTGATCCGAGTGTTACACAAAAATAATTCAGTGTGAGTACATCTAGTCTTGACTGCTGAACTTGTTACACAGGCATAACTCAGCATAAGTAATTCTAGTCTTGACTGCTGAAGCTGTTACAACCCAGAGTTTACAAGTGAATGAACAAACTTTATTTGAAAAGGTTTGAAGAAAGAAATGGGCATGTAGGCATTTCTGACACTCTGCTTCCCTTTATCACATAACTTTCATTCTATTCCAGACATAAGTTAGTACAGTATATAGGTTTACATGGTAAAACAAACATAATTAAAACTGAAATGACAAACCTGTTACCTTTCACTCTCACCCACACAACTCAGTAACTGAAAGTTCTCACTATAGCGATGATGGCACGGGATGAGTTAATGTATATCTACAAAGATATATTGTAGAAAGAAAATTCACTTTACAATCATTTACATTCACTATAAACACATCGGTGCAAAACACATTTCCACACAAGGGAATAGCAGAAATATATGTTTTGTTTTTTCAAAATGTGTCGGGTTTTGTTGTACATTCAACTGAAAAACTGAACAAATACTTCAACAAAACAATCGGGAGAATTAACTGATTGTTAATTTTGATTTAAATCAAGATTGTCTGTGGCAAGCATTTTGAGAAATGATTCATGAATAGCATCCTCTAGGGGACTGACAGACAGACAAAATAGAATATAACAGGCGTGCTTACTGTGAAGGGAGATAATTTCCTGAAGTTCATAGTCAGTGTAAGCATATAAGTTTATTTTGGAGTTTGTTGCATGTGATGACTTCTTAAAACTTGTACACACTAAATCCTTTTCCACTGGGTGTATCTCTGTACACTTCCAAGAATATGCTGCTTCACTTTGTTTCTTATGTCTCAATCTTTACCATGACCTGGTCTGTCAAGGGAGATATTCTACCTGGAGGATCTTGACTAGGGGTCTTGAATTTCATGCCTGTGTGTCATGTCTCAACTCTTATTTCCAGGGCTTTTGAATTTCATGCCTGTGTGTCATGTCTCATCTCTTGTTTCCAGGGCTTTTGAATTTCATGCCTGTGTGTCATGTCTCATCTCTTGTTTCCAGGGCTTTTGAATTTCATGCCTGTGTGTCATGTCTCATCTCTTGTTTCCAGGGCTTTTGAATTTCATGCCTGTGTGTCATGTCTCATCTCTTATTTCCAGGGCTTTTGAATTTCATGCCTGTGTGTCATGTCTCATCTCTTGTTTCCAGGGCTTTTGAATTTCATGCCTGTGTGTCATGTCTCATCTCTTATTTCCAGGGCTTTTGAATTTCATGCCTGTGTGTCATGTCTCATCTCTTATTTCCAGGGCTTTTGAATTTCATGCCTGTGTGTCATGTCTCATCTCTTGTTTCCAGGGCTTTTGAATTTCATGCCTGTGTGTCATGTCTCATCTCTTATTTCCAGGGCTTTTGAATTTCATGCCTGTGTGTCATGTCTCATCTCTTATTTCCAGGGCTTTTGAATTTCATGCCTGTGTGTCATGTCTCATCTCTTATTTCCAGGGCTTTTGAATTTCATGCCTGTGTGTCATGTCTCATCTCTTATTTCCAGGGCTTTTGAATTTCATGCCTGTGTGTCATGTCTCATCTCTTATTTCCAGAGTCTTGAATTTCATGCTTGTTTCCAGGGCTCTTGAATTGTTTTGTTTCTTACATAAAGACAGAGGTTTATGCCACATAATACAGGACACTTGAACAATTACAGATCACAATTGAAATGTCACACAGTGACAAGAAAGTGCTAAGTGATGTTTGCAGCTCAGTGTATCGATGTGGGAGCATTCCTACAGAGTAGCCAAATAATGAACATCTTATTTAGTGTATCACTTGAAAATAGAGTTTGAACTTTTTTTTTTAAGTCTTACCTTGTCCTGTCCTTCCTCATTTACTGTTAGGTGTAGAGGTGAAGTGCAATTGTCTCCAATGGCTCGCCTGTTGGCTTCTTATATTGAGATGTTCAGGGACTCTGCTATACTATCAGTCCATCGTTTGCATGGGCAGCCCCTTCCTCTGCCTTTGTGTGGTCTGTAAAACATTGCTCTCTGTGGTACACGTTCTGTTGGTAGTCGTGATACATGACCAAACCATTTTATTTGCTGTTTTTTAATATAGTTCAGAACGGATCTCCATAGAATTTCTCTTTAACAACATACACAGTAGAGTAGATTCCTCCATAGATTTTCTCTTTAACAACATACACAAGAGATAAAACCATGCTATGGAGCAAGTAACACATTTCAAATACCTCGGAAGCATTTTCTCAACAAAAGGAAAAATAGGCAGATTGAAAACGGATGTAACAAAGTGAACTAACTTATTGGACAAATGGCTCACATACTAAACAAGTATGTCTCACTGGAAAGCAGAAGAACTATCTATAAGACAATCTTCACACCAACTTTGTGCTACCAATGCCAGGCATGAACGCTGACAGCAAAAGACAAGGAAAATTACAACTGACATGAGATTCTTGAGAATTCTTGGAATATCAAGAATGGACAGAATCTGAAATGATGTCATTAGAAATAAAGTAGGAGTTGAACCCGTTCTGAACTATATTAAAAAACAGCAAATAAAATGGTTTGGTCATGTATCACGACTACCAGCAGAACGTGTACCACAGAGAACAATGTTTTACAGACCACACAAAGGCAGAGGAAGGGGCCGCCCATGCAAATAATGGACTGATAGTATAGCAGAGTCCCTGAACATCTCAGTGTACAAAGCCAACAGATGAGCCATTAGAAGACAATTGCACTTCACCTCTACACCTAACAATAAATGAGGAATGACAAGACAAGACACAAGAGATCCCTCCATAGATTTTCTCTTTAACAACATACACCAGAGATCCCTCCATAGATTTTCTCTTTAACAACATAAACAAGAGATTCCTCCATAGATTTTCAAAGTCGGGTTCAACTCCTACTTTATTTCTAATGACATCATTTCTGATTCTGTCCATTCTTGATATTCAAAGAATTCTCAAGAATCTCATGTCAGTTGTAATTTTCCTTTTGTCTTCTGCTGTCAGCGTCCATGCCTGGCATTGGTAGCACAAAGTTGGTGTGAAGATTGTTTTTTTTCCACATTGACATTAATGCCTGTAATCTCTACTAATTATAAACCAATATGTCAGCAAAAGCCTTTTGTCAAGGATCACAAATAGAAACAGCACAACAGATAAAAACAAGAACAAAATATAGACTTAGCTTCTTGGCCTCCTCATAGTAAGAAAGTCTGGCTCAGAATGCACAGACTTTCTTAATAGGAGGCCAAAAAGTTAAGTCTGTATATTTCATCCATTTTTTCTTGTTTTTATCTGTTGTGCTGTTTCTATTTATGATTCTTGACAAAAGGCTTTTGCCAGAATATTGGATTTTTTTTATGTGTTCATTTGTATTTTCTCATCTTGCTTTCTGCTATTCTTGTTTCTGCCCACTTTCCTCATTCTTTGTATCTTTTTTGTAAAATTGAACCAAACACCTCTGTCTACTTCCATTACTAGAAGCAGTTTTACTGTGGTTATCATCTCTTGTATGTCTCTAATTGCAAGCTACATCATGTGTGCTCTTTGTCAAATGCACTGAACATAATGCTTATGTCCTGTTGACATGAATGTTCACATAGGAGATGAATCTTGACTTACAAATGTATTGAACACACTTAGACCTACATTAAGCGGAATGATGAAGAGCATCTTTTATCAGCCAGGTTTCTACATATGGTTACCAGAGGTTCTGCAAGAGATTGTGATTTTAAAAAATTAACTTGTTTATATTCAGATCCACAGAAAACTGTCACAGGTTGCTTAATATAGCATTTGTAGTTACTGATGAGAGTAACATTGTGACAGCTGCTGATGTCATGATTTTTATTACAAGGCTTCCCTGAGATAGTAAACTTTTTTTTCCACTGGTTCACGGGGGGGGGGGAATGTTTGGTCTAGAAAATCTAGATTCGAGGTAGAGCCCCAGATCTGGATTTTGTTCTTGGCATTGCCTGAGATTTTATGATGACCCAGTCATCAGATATAAAGAAAAAGTACCCAAGAAGAATGAAGTGCAGTTAAGTGAGAGGTAAAATAGCAAACACTTTCTGGATAAATTTAAACTTAACGTGTGACCATGAAGGCATGGGGAAATAAACAGGATAGGATTGATGAAAGCATACAGCAATGATATGGTACTTTTTTTCACAAAGTAAGCACTAGGTAGAACTTGGAGAAAACAGTACTTTAGAAGTGGAGGAGTTATGTAGGTTTAGGAGAATAACAAAACACATGCAGTTAAGGTGTTTTGTGACTTGATAGATGGAATTAAAATAGTATCTTGACTCCAAAATGTGTTGGCCTATGTGATGAAACCAGATGACCCAGTTAATAGTGAGCTGTCATTTCATGAGAAAGTTGGGGTTAGAGACATTAACCCCTGCTTTAATGGCAATATTCAGCTCAATATCTCACAACATAGCCTGACAGACTTTCAACACAAGGGCTTATTAGATGAGATAAAAGGAGTAAGTGTTCTCCATGAAGAAGTTGTATATTCCACCAGTAACCAGAGGGAGTGAAGGATGTGAGCGGTCTGACCTTGTGTTCACACTTGTCTCCCACAGAAAGAGTGTCACCATCATTATGTGGCCATCAGCATGCATATTATAATACTTGTTTACATACAGACAGCTCAGCTTATGGAGCTGCATGATGAAATTATTTCTTATTCTAAGTCTGCCTCAACGTGTCATCTTCTACCTTTCCACAGCACAATCCAGGTGCCATATGTTTTGAGGGGAAGTAACCGGGTCATACCTCCCACCATGGGTGCCAAGTTAAGAGAATCCAAGCTAGCAAAAATAGCCAGAGTGGTAAGTTAGCATAACCACACAGCTCTAGACTCCATGCCAAACTTCACTGCATAGAACTCTTTGACTAAATACTATGCTCAGTACTAGTCAGTGCAAATGGTCCTATTGTCATAGATAAAGTCTTGCCTCTATGACTGGTCATGTTGATTATTTCTGTTTTATTACACCATTAAGATCTATTTGTATTACTTCATTACTTTTTCTATATATTGTCAGCATGAGTGTGGGCATACAGAGACTGCCTCTGGTCCAGGTCAGCTTGTCTTGGAAATATATTTGTACTGGCAGTATGAATGTATTCTGCTCTTAAGTTCTGCAGCAGGATTTCTGCTTCTGCTATAACACAGAGGTTCTTAAACTGCTGTTGTGCTGACAATTGGGGGTTTGCAATATTCTGAGAGAGAATCCACAAAGGCTGGAGGAAGGAGTTTTAAAAAAAGAAAGTGAAGAAATAAATCCTCATTTCTCACCTTCTGGCTAGATCACATGAAGTTAAGTATTGGGGATCTGTGACAATCAGAGATATTTAAGAGGGTCCATGATAAACTTGAGAACCACTGTTATAGAGTATTGTATAGACTGGTTGGTTGGTATTTAGCTGCAGAAGTCAGTCTGTGTGGATTCTGATCCACTTCTATTTAGTTGAAGGTGTACAGACAATGATTTGATTTGCTCATCTTTATCATTATCTAGCAGTTTAATAACTGAATTGCCAGTCCATATTCTAATGAAATGCCAACAGGTAGTTTAGGAAAACAATAATATACTGTTGAAATGATATTTAAGATGATGAAAGAGCAAGTGTGTTTTTTGTTTTTTTTTAAGTGCAAATTATGTGTGAATTTTTGTTTGCTTTTTTTTTTTTTTCAGAGTAGGATAACGGAGTACAGTATTGTGATCATACTTTGTGCAGAATGTGAGAGATGACATTACAAGACTGTTAGTGAATGAATGACTTATACTAGGAATCTGAATGTGGTTGTTTTTGTTTCAGAAATCTGAGCATAATTACTGCACTCCAGTGAAATGTCTGGACGATTCTCTGACTAGAAGACTGTCCAAGAGTGGTGAACCAAGCTGGGAAGCTTACGATGCCAACAACAACTCTCCCTCAACACATCACACACTCAAAGTAGAGTTAGACGTCCCAGAAGAAAGTGACACAGCCAGTAGCAGTCATCACGAGGAAGGATTTAACTTGAATGTGACGTCCCCTACTGTCACAGAACCAGAGAGCACGTTTTGGTCTCTAGACACAGCATTCCCAGAGCCAGACAACTTTACTGGGGCCAACCACCCATTCTTGACAGAATTTGAACAGGAAAACTTGCGAAAACAGAGACAACATTTTGAAAATCAGCTGAGTATCCTGTCTGAGCTGCTGCTAGAGGATGATGAACAGAAAAATGTCAAAGGTGCTCACCCAGTTCTGTCCCCTTTAGGAACGCCCCCCTCCGCTATCAAAGATGTGAAAGGTTTTAAAGGTGAGCTAGCAGATTTGATTAACTCCACATGTGGATCTGCTACAAGCACTCCCAAGAAGTCAAAGAGCCCACCCAACAAAGCTGAGCTTTCAATGAAAGAGGAGAAGCTCTTTGATAAACTGGAGCCTCCAAAGAATGGAGTTCTTTCTCGGAGGAATCGGCTTCATCATCAGGTGAACAAGGAGAGGAAGGTGGCAGCAAACCTGTCACCATGTTGTATTAATGGAGTAAAGATATCTCCAAATTTAGGCAGAATTCCACTGAAAAACGGCATTTCCTACATAAAGTGTGAACCTTCAACTTCTACAGATGACAAGTGTGAGGCTATGCTAGACAAGGCAGCACAAAAACGACTGAGAGCTTTGAAAAGATGCTTGATGAATCTAACACCAACTTGTGGCTTTCGTTTCCCTGTGTTGGAAGAAACTCATCCTGCAGTTATTAACAATATAGTGGGCCCTGTTATTTGCAACATTTCCGAGAACAAACGCCTGCCATCTGGCATGTCCACCTCATCATTGCCAGTGGGTTCCAATTCCAAATTAGTCCCCAGCAGTCTTTCAAAATCTGGCAAGAGAGGGAGAAAACGAAAACTAGAACCGGTAGAGTTCCACAGAAAAGAAAGCATCAAGGACCAATGTTCGTGGGGTGCAGAAAATGTTAGACGCAGCCATCGCAGCCGCAGCATTGTTCAGAAATTTGATGCAGCTACAAGCAGTAGAAATAATGAGTTGGATGGGAAAATGGGCAGCATAAACTGTGGTCTTGTCGACGGTGAATTGTACGATGTTATCTCACTGAGGATCAGGCCTGAAAGTGGCTTGGTTGAGTACCTGGTCAACTGGTCACAGTGAGTGTGGAATTCTGTTGGAGCCCAGACTTCAGGCTTCAGCAGAAGCAAATCTGGATTATGTAAAATATTTTAAAATGTCAATTTTATCACTTTGATACCACATTGATAGGAGGGTCAGTGAATAACCGCTGGCATCAAGAATTCACAATCTAACAAATCGCTGTTCTAGAGCAAAGGAACATAGAAATCATTGCACGGACAAATAGCGCTAATATAATGATTTTTAAAAATATCTTTTGTAATATTTCAGCAAATTATATTTTGTAATAATATGTATAAGTCAGAAAGATTTTTTAATCTCAGAAGCTCTGCTAGGTCAGTGCTGAAGTGGAAGTTGTGATAATACATTTTTTTAATCTACAGGTAGTTCTGCTCAACTTAAGACATTGCTGCAGTTAGATATTTCCAATCCCCCAGGTTTATGAGTTTTTGCTCATTTTATTATTTTTGTGTTTTGTTTTGTTGCCATTTTGTGACATTCTGCATGTCTGACTATAGAATGCTGTCGTTTTGTTTTGTTGCCAGTTGTGACAGTCTGCATGTCAGACTACTAGAATGCTGTCATTTTGTTTTGTTGCCAGTTGTGAAAGTCTGCATGTCAGACTACTAGAATGCTGTCATTTTGTTTTGTTGCCAGTTGTGACAGTCTGCATGTCTGACTATAGAATGGTGTCGTTTTGTTTTGTTGCCAGTTGTGACAGTTTGCATGTCAGACTACTAGAATGCTGTCATTTTGTTTTGTTGCCAGTTGTGACAGTTTGCATGTCAGACTACTAGAATGCTGTCATTTTGTTATGTTGCCATTTGTGACAGTCTGCATGTCAGACTACTAGAATGCTGTCATTTTGTTTTGTTGCCAGTTGTGACAGTCTGCATGTCAGACTACTAGAATGCTGTCATTTTGTTTTGTTGCCAGTTGTGACAGTCTGCATGTCAGACTACTAGAATGCTGTCATTTTGTTTTGTTGCCAGTTGTGACAGTCTGCATGTCAGACTACTAGAATGCTGCCATTTTGTTTTGCTTCCTATGTACACGTTACAATGGTCTGTTAATTTTATTTTAAATGGCATTGTACATAGCTAGTTCCCTTGATAATCAACAATGATATTTATCCAGAAAATGGTGCATTTAGACTTGTGGACTAGAAGAATGTACATTTAGCCAAACCGTTTATTCTGAGTGTTTAGTGGAGAAGGATGTGAAGAAAGTATCGCAGCATTCAGACCAGACAGTAGGTTTGTGAACCTGAACTCATTATCAAAGGCAGCTTTTAATTACATGGAATCCAGCATGTTACTTTTGATCTGTTTTGATAATAGCTATTCAAGGTTCAAAAGTAGATCCAGTACAACTGAGATCTTGTTATAGTGTGATTTCAGGGTACATTTGTTCATCTTGTTTATGTTAAAATACAAGGGCAGATGATTTTGAACTATAAGTAGTAAATAGTTTGATTTTACTGGCTTTGTTGTTTAGTCTCTTTACTAATTTTGTGGGGTTTTTATTTGTACACATGAACTATTGGAGTCATTGTTTTGCAACATAAACTCTTCATTCAACTCAGCATAAAAAACCACAAGATTGTTCTTGTAATCAATCATGACAGATGCCATCTTTTTTTTTTTTCTTTCAGAAAACAATGCATCAATTTTTAGCATTTTAAAAAAAGTTTAAAATGACAAAATATCTGCTATGAAACTAATTTTTTTTTTGTAACCATTAAATAGGTATGAGAGTTAAGTTTAGTTCTTATGACTATGATAATTCTTCTAGGGAGATTGGAGAGTAAGGCTAGTATAGTCAGTAGTCGTGTCTTTTATGACAAGGATCTTGGATGAATAGCCAGCCCTCCAGTGATGATGGAGTAAACAATTGACACAGCATGATACACTGGTGTTGAATTAAAAAGCTGATACACCAGTGATGAGCTTAACAGCCTCTGAAGATCGAGAATTATTGTTTTATCTCTCTAAAACCACAGGCTGAAGTCTTACCAGCTGACTATAAAATTATAAAGATGTTGGAACAAGGACATTGTTTTCAGGGGGAGTAGGGGGAGTACATTGGCTCTCTAATACACAGATTCAAGGTGGGAAGGCTCCATGTCACACACACACTTGAAGCTTGCCAGCAGCAGGAAACAATACTTGTCCTGAAGTCAGAGATCACAGCACAATATGCCTTTCTAATAGATTGTACAGGGCAGTTTGTCATATGTGAGGAGTGTCCTCATTGTTCTTTGTTACATAAATCTGGTGTTTATAACATGATGGCAGTCATGGCCAGCTCTCTCTCTCTCTGAACCTTAAGTGCCCAGGGCACATGGGGCTTCCGCAAGTGTTTTCCACAAATGCCTGTCCTTTCCCTTTTTTTTCTGCTCTTGCCCAGGTGAGCCCTCTATTGCTCAACATCCTTTCTGTTGTTCAAATAAAGCTCAATCAATCAATCAATCTTCTCCATGTCTCTTTTGGTCTACCCTTACTTCTGCTCCCCTGTGGTGTCCATCTTAGTGCTATTTTTGGTAGTGATTTGTCAGTCATTCGGAGCACATGTCCCAACCATCGCCAGCGTCTTTCCTCAATAATTGTTGTCAGTGGTTTCATCTGCATTTCTGCTAATAAGATGTTATTTCTTATGGTGTTTGGCCAAAATATTTTTCTAATTCTTCGTAAACATTTAGTCTGGAAAGAATTCAACTTGTTTTCTATGGTTTTGGTGATTTTCCAGCATTCACTTCCATAGAGTAGTACACTTAGAACATTACTCTTAAATATCCTGATTTTCATATTTATGCTTAGTTTTTTTATTTCCATATATTCTGCAGCATTGCAAAAGCCTGGTTTGCTCTAGTAAGTCTGCTGTTGATGTCCTCTGTGCTGTCTCCATTTTCTACTACTCTGCTGCCAAGGTATACAAATTCGTTGACCTCCTCCACTAACTTGTTATCTACTCTGAGTACATTTCTTTTGTTCACATTTTGCTTCATTAACTTTGTCTTTCCTACGTTGATCTTTAGTCCTATGTTGTTTGCATTCTGAGTTAGCTTGTTTATTTTATCTTGCATATCTTTGTGACTGCTTGATAATAGACAAATGTCGTCCGCAAAGTCAAGGTCCTCCAGCACTGTGTCAAGGGTCCATTGTAATCCTCTGCGTTTGTCTGATGTTGCCTCCTTCATTAACCAGTCTACTGCCAAGATAAATAATGTTGGTGATAGTACACATCCCTGTTTCACTTCTGTTTGTACCCTAAAGCTGCTGGAGATATGTTCTCCACAGATAACTTTGCACTGAAAACCCTTGTATAGGGCTTTGATTACATTTACTATTTTATGGGGGAGGCCATGCCATCTTAGGATTTTCCACAGTGCATCTCTGTTGACACTGTCAAAGGCTTTCTCAAAATCTATGAATAATGCATATGTTGTGCTATGCCACTCATTTGCCTGTTCTAATATTTGTCTAAGTACAAATATGTGGTCTATGCATGATCTTCCTTTCCTAAATCCTGCCTGCTCTTTCCGAAGTTTTTCCTCAAGTGTTGGTACAATTCTGTTGATGATTATTCTGCAAAATACTTTACTGGTGAGTGGCAGTAGGTTAATGCCTCTCCAGTTCCCGCAATCTCTGAGGTCACCCTTCTGTGGTAGTTTTACTATAAGCCCAGTTTTCCACTCCTCTGGGGCTTTTTCTAGATCCCAGATTTGTTGTAATATCCGGCAAAGTTGTTTTGGTGTTTCTGTTTCTTCTGCTTTCAACATCTCAGCAGTCACTTCATCTTCACCTGGTGCCCTGTCTGATTTTAGCTTCTTTATTGCCTCCTTTACTTCATTTATTGTTATTGGTCCTGTATTGATGTTTAGTTCCATTTTTGCTTCAGGTATGTCTATTGTTTGTGCTGCTTGTGTTCTGTTTAGTAGGGTGTTAAAGTGTTCCCTCTATCTTTCAATTTTTTCTCTTTCTCCACTGACCGGTTGTCCATTTTGTGTTCTTACTGCACTTTCACATCTTGTGTTGAAGTTACCTGTCATCTGCTTTGTGATTTTATATATGGTTTTCATGTCATTTGTATATGCTGCTTTCTCTGCAGTTTCTGCTAAGTTGTCATAATATTGACGTTTATCTTGACGGCATGATTCCTTCACTTTTTTGTCTTTTTGTGCATAATTACTTAAAACTCGTTCTTTAAGCCGTTGTGATTTGGTGTTCAGTAATTTTTCTTGATTTCTTTTCTTTGCTCTATCTTTTCCCATGTGGTCTCGCTTATCCATTCCTCTTTTCTCTTTTTCCGATATCCCAGCACCTCTTTTGCTGTTTCCTGTAGTGTTTTATTGAACTCTAATATGGACATTTCTGCTTCGTCTTGTAGGACACTGAAGCGGTTCTTAAGTACTATTGAGAATTCATTTCTTATTTGCTGGTCTATCAGTTTTCTTGTATCAGAATGTATCTTTCTGTGTTCTCCGATTTTGGCTTTCCTTAATTTTAGTTTTATTTTTGCTACCAGAAGGTTGTGATCGCTTCCTACATCTGCTCCTTTCCTTGCTCGCACATCTTGTAGTGACCGTTTCCACTTGTTGTTTATTAGTATGTGATCGATTTGGTTTTCTGTGGTTTTATCTGGTGACCTCCAGGTCACCTTATGGATGTTTTTGTGTCGGAAAATTGTCCCTCTGATGGTCATCATGTTTTCTTCACAGAAACTGCACAGTCTTTCTCCATTTTCATTTATTTCTCCGATTCCTTCTCTTCCCATGATTCTTCTTCTATCTTCATTTCCTTCACCTACTTTTGCATTGAAGTCGCCCAAGATGAGTTGCATATCATGCTTGGGTATTGTTTCTACTGTTGCTTGGAGGCTGTTGTAAAAATCTTCTTTTAATTCCTCTTCAGCTGCTTCTGTTGGTGCATAACAAACTATAATAGACAGCTTCGTGAATCTTGAGTTGAACCGTGCATATAATAATCTCTCATTTATTGGGGTCCATTTCAGCAATGCTGTTGATGCTTCTTGTGTTATAATCAATGCTTCTCCTCCTTCATGAAAATCTTCTTTACCTGACCATATTATTGTATCTTCTGTGTGCTGTGTTGTTAATTTCCTTCTGCCTTGTCCTGTCCATCTTGCTTCTTGTATTCCTAGTATGTCTAGTTTGTATCTGTGCATTTCCTTGATGGTTTGTGCTAGTTTTCCAGTCTGGTTTAGTGTTCTTACATTCCAGCTGCCTATTTGCATCTTGTGTTTAGGTTCCAGGAGGTCTGCAGTCGGGCTGGGGACTTCCAGTGGCTGGCTTTCATTAACAACCTTCATGGGCTCAGTTTCCTGATAAGCATTTCTCCTTCCACCTGCATTTGTTTTTTCCCTTGCTTCCGTTTCTGTAGCAGTCTGATAGTTTTTTTACCAGATAGGGTTGCTGGCCCTATGCTGAACCCTCCTTAGTCGCCTTTTACGATCATGCGTGGTAGGGTACAGTGGTCCTATTCTTTGCAGATCCCAGGTACCACACAGGGGTCACGGCCAGCTAGCGAGACACAACAGATAATCCTATTTTGTACAAGTACAGATCCATACAGACAGTTGCGTTAGTTCCCTTCAGTCCAGCTGGGCTAATCTAGACCCAGATTTTGGGGAGTGTGTGGTTGTGGGGAAAGAGTAAAGACGGTGACAGCTAGGCTACCCTCCCTCACAGTGGTGCGGGTTTAAAATGTGAGGGCGGTGTCTCTGCTAACCAACAAAAACTTGGGCTTGATGACAGAATAAATGTGCTCAGGCATAGAGAGCACTTGTTTTCATTGATGCTATGAACTTTTAACACTTTATGCTTCTTATTGTTTTCACCAAACATTCATGTCATAAACTGTTTTTTTTTCTAATTTAAAAAAAAAGATTAATTTATAAGGAAATGACACAATGGCTATTTTTTTAAAGCATTTTCAGCAGTATAAAATTATGAACTCCAAAGCCATATAGCAAAAGTTATTTAATTTTTAACAGTTGTTTAAACAGTCCATAACAGGATCAGATTTATTTATGAAGTCACTGCATCTGCTTGTTTTAAAGAATGTAAAAAATTTGTCAAAGATCAGCCGCTCTGGGAAGAGAGTACATCCATGCATTGATATTGGGGCTGTCAGTGTATTATTATAGTAATGTCTGTGGAGATGTACCATTTTTGTCCGAAAAATAGAACACTCACTCCTGTGGCACAGATTTACACACACAGAGACAAGTTTAAAAAACCCAGATATCTGGCAGGACCACATATACTGAGAAAAATATCATCACACAAGTTGTTGTACCAGCCGTGACCATGGTACCACATTTCCAGCCACATGATGTAGTCTTACTTCACAGATACCAAACATTTTCTTTCTTCTGTGACTTCCTCCTTCAGAAACTGAGTACAATTGTTTTTAGAGTGACAGAATGCCATGTATGTTCATGATAATTCCACTTTGATCATTTAACAAGTGCTCAGTTTTTTTTTTAATGTTCATGTAAGTTAACTTTTGTGCTAAACATGGCTGCTTTTGTTTGCTGGCTTCAAGCACTGGCTGCATTGTTGAGTTTGTATGTTCAGACTTTATGATAACTCATTTGTACAGGTAATCAGGGGTTTTTGGTTGATTGAACTTCTTTCTCTTTTCTCTAAAACTGTCTCATACACCTCTGACTATCTCTGCTACTGCACTCCTCGACTTATCTATCTCATGTCTACAAGCATTTGTTTTCAGCGTTAGCTGTTGTAGCTGCCGTGATGATGGTGAACAAGAAAGTTATATGTATGATTAATGCTGTACTAACTATTCCCATTTAAGTGTTTCACTGTAAAACTTGATATAAGAGTTTGTTGTCAAGTTGTAAGATTTTTGTTCATTGAGCAGGCAGCAGTTTCCATCAAACTGTCCTGAAGTTTTCAGCTATAATGCTGCATTTAAATATGTCTGTTAAATGTGCTACAATCTTCATTTTCTTGTGAAAGTTCTTTGTTTAACTTTCACTGTTTATAAATTATTGTTTAGATTTTCAGATTCCCAAGATTTTATTTATAATATATGATGTTTTTCATGGCCAAGATTGTGCTCTGTGGCTGTGGAGTTGGGAGCTAGTACAAGCGTACTATGTGAGAGTCAAAATTGGTCAGTAGAAGAATAAGGACAGTAAAGAGTCAGAGGTTTGATACATGGACTGTAGAGACCTGGTGTGTACTTAGCCACTGCTGTAAAGTTGTTGAAAATAATGTCAACAATAAAATAACAAAATGGCATGTTATTTGTCTTGTTACAGTTGTCAGCTTTTTCTAATGTCTTATTGTTACACGTTTTTAAAAAATATAACTCATAATTATGCCATGAATATATTTTATCAGTTACTGAACTTATGTAATATTATTTTTTCCAGTTTATGAATTTCTGTAATGATATGTCTAATCACATACATGAATCTGTATGTTCAGTCAGTTATTGAAATTTTATATGACAGACTAACCAGAAGCAGACTTTCTATAGGAATATGTATAATCAATAATAGAATTGATGTTGATTTTGTTTGTTTGTTTTTTTAAAGCAGTTTGTTTCGTAACCTTGCAGGTTGTTTTTGTGTCTATAGGTTATAGTGTTTTTAGATTTCCTGCACGACTTGCTTTTAGACAAAGAAAAAAAAACAGCAGCAGTAATATATTGCACTTTGTATTGAGTAGCCTGGCTTTGTAAATATAAACATGCTGCGTTGATTATTTTACAAAAATAGAAGTGTTTCTAAACCTGTGTTTGTTTGTGTAAAATATTTGTGTGCCTAATTTCTTTCAGTGTTTTGGTTTACTAGAGTGATACGCTGCACCAGCCTGCGTGTCTCGTCAGCAGCTGAATATAATGCAGTTTTTTGTCTTAGTATTATTTATCTTTTCAAGTATTTTGCTGTTTGTGCCTTGTTAAGTTATTTGACAATTAAAGTTGATGATCAAAATGGGGTCCTACAAATTCTCTGACCATATCTGTTGAGGCTTCTATTTCTTTTTCTTGTCAGAAAACTGATTTACTGTATTATTGCCTTACCTTTTCTGTGTTTTTTTAAATGATGTTAGTTTTCTTTACAGAGTTTACTGTTGTCTTATATTTTGTGATGTTAATTTTGACTTCCTTTTTTTTTTTTTCTTTCTCCAGTTATTGAATGTTTTCTGTTTGACTTGTCTGCCATGCTTTCTGTTAGTTTTGTCTTAAATATGTCTTCATCTTAAGTCTCCCTGGAACTGTGAGTTGCTGTTGTGGTGAAGATGTTGAAGGGGGGGGGGGTATCACAGTCCCCAAGTACAGGTAAAATGTGGGATGTGTGCAGTGCTTCTTTATCAGGCTCCACTGCCATGTGGACTACAGCAGTCCCTGTACCAGTAACCTGGCTAGGCCACTTTCTGAGGGTACCAATGAAGAAGTGGGACAGGGTCTTGGTCAGCTATATATGTCATACATATGTATTGTTATTTTCATGTTCTGGTACTTTAGTCAGACTCTGTGATTTTTTTTTTTATCTCGTTGTCTTACTCTGTTGTATCTGTAATAGTATTAATTTTCTCTGTTGTGTGGTGTTTTGTTTTGGAGTGGGGAATATTTCTCATCTTAAACTATAACATCCCAATAATTTTATCTTTCGTTTGCTACTTCTATAAGATTACATGTTAATTCTGTGAAGATTAGTTGATGTAAACTTCAGATCAGTCCACAACAGGATGGCAGTCATGTAACTCAGGTGTAAAGTTGCATGGGTATTTTAAAAAAAATGTATTTCCAGAACAGTCTCTATGGCTATGGTTTTCTTATTAGTCCTTTCTCTGTTGGGCAGGCAGAAGGATTATATCAGAATAGCAAGGACTGAGGGTGGGGTCTTGACCAGCTTCAGCTTGCTGGCCCAGATAGCCATGCTAGCACTTAAACGCATCATCCACAAATCTCATATTAGTAGGTTAATAGTCAGCATGAAAGATGTGATGGTATCCTGGTTTATTGTCTGTCAACACTATAGATATGATGATATCCTGGTTTATTGTCTATCAACACTAAAGAGATGATGATATCCTGGTTTATTGTCTATCAACACTAAAGAGATGATTGTATCCTGGTTCATTGTCTGTCAGCACTAAAGAGATGATATCTGGTTATTGTCTATCAACACTAAAGAGATGATATCTGGTTATGGTCTGTCAGCACTAAAGAGATGATTGTATTTTGGTTATTGTCTGTCAACACTAAAGAGATGATTGTATCCTGGTTTATTGTCTGTCAGCACTAAAGAGATGATTGTATCCTGGTTTATTGTCTGTCAGCACTAAAGAGATGATTGTATCCTGGTTTATTGTCTGTCAGCACTAAAGAGATGATTGTATCCTGGCTTGCTATCACTCTGCTAGAGGAGAGATCTGACCTAAAATCAGTTAAGTTGAGTAAAATGAGAAGACTGAATGAACATGACCTGATTCTGTCCTTGAAAACACCTGACGTAGTCACAGTTAAGGTGAAATGTTATAACACCCCCCCCCCCCCCAAAGGTATGATCTTCATATCTTTGCCTGGTGTAACAGCAAATCTGACAACCGGTAGCGTTTATTTAGGGGCTGGGGGGGGGGAGTGTCTAGAGTACTTCTTTTTTTTTGTTTGTTTGGGCACAGCCTCCTGTTATCAGAGCTTTTCTAGTGTCACATACTTCAACAGAACCAGTCTTTCCTCGCGCCTCTCTACAAGCACATACTTTGTGCTTTCTAACAAAAGCAGCTGACTCTAGATTCTAACTGGGCGGTCTGAGTTTTTCCTGCTACAACAGTATGCCCCAGCAACTAAAATATATCATTCTGGATATCTGTGAAGGGTTGAATTGTTCAGTCTGTGGACTGCCAGATCAGTACTTTTATCTGCTGGCAGTGGGTGCGAGAAAACAGCACATCAAAGTATTGTTGGCTGTCATGTTGAATTTGTATTTTTCCTTCTTTGTGTCCTCTTTCTCTCACTCTGTCTCTACTATCTGTCAGTCTATCTGTCTCACTGTGTTCTTTTCTCTGGCCCTCTCATAGATCCGACAGATACATAAAGATTGAAACTATTTTTATAATCAAATATTTTGTTCTTATACACCCAGGCTAGCGTATCACATCTAACTAGAGCACATCGATGAACTGAAAACTACAGTAACATGGTATGGTTCCATAATTTCATAGTTAGAATTCATTCTGTATTTAATATTTCATCTATCAGTTTCATTATGCTCGCCTGTCGATCAGAGGATCCTTGGTTAGATTTTGCGTTCAGGCGGAATTTTTTTCATACCCACTCCACCTGGGTCAACCCAGTCTAAAAAAACCTTGGGGGGGGGGGGTCCTTCAGTCAGTCATTTGCATGTCCCTTGCAGAACTTTGTCTCCCTAACAGCTCTCCTGTAGACCTCTCGGTTGTAAGCAAGGTGGCCTGCTACTGATGCATCTATTTGCAGATTATCAACGATGTCTTACAGCCATCTTCGCCTTGGTCTTTCCCATTTGTGCACTTCCAAGACGGTCTTCTCTAAAAAGTCATTCTTTACTAGCCAGCCTTCCTCAATATTAAATTCTTGTAGCATGGATATATTTGTTCTTTTTTGTGCCCGTGATATTTGAAGAACTCTTCTGTAGCATTTACATTCAAAGGCATTTATGTGTTTCTCAGCTGTTCTATTAAGTGTCCAGATCTCACAGACATATGTTGTGATAGGAAAGATGTATGGCCTTAAAAATCTTATTTTTGAGGCTACGTATTTTTTCCCATCGCACCTGTGGATATGCCCGGAGTGCAGTGATGGTGATCCAGGTTTTTGAGACAGGGTTGACCCCGGCGGGATGGCTATGAAAAAATTCCACCCGAGTGTAAAATCTAACACCCCCCCCCCCCCAAAGGGGGTGGGGGGAGGGGCTCTCCCTAGGGAAGTAAATTCAGCGGGGACAGGTGCTGGCTTTCCTTCCTCAAATCTTGTAGTGACCTAGCAATGTGAAGGCAATAACACTTCACCCACGTACGGCACGGAAATACTATAGGAGATAAAACCTCAATCACGTTATAATGTCTTCAAAACTCTCAGACAAAACACTAGAATACTTTACCCAGGCTAACTTTCTCTAGGGGTAGAGTTTTAGAGTGAAAGAGCTGGGGAAACAGGTGGGCAGGGAGGGGAGACAACTGGTCGGTCAACACACGGACGCTGATGGATATATTGGTTGGAGGGGGGGGAGGTCTGAGCATATACGGACATGTCCGGAGTGCAATGATGATGACCCAGACCATAAAGCAGAACTGCGGACAAACAATGGACGCCAGATATGACACGGTCTAAGAGAGGTGGGACTATCTTGTCCATGTTGTGCTACACTGACTGTTACGACATGTTATATGATTTAATTTAATGAGTATAAAACGAGTAGGTGAAATTTATATACTGTGACAAAACACACGGAAGACAGAACGAAGAAGAACCATCAAAAACTAAATAAAAATAAACGGTCAGAACATTTAATGGACTGAGCTGGCAGCCGACGAGCTGTAGCTTGAGAACAGACAACTCTTGCTAATCATGCAATGTATTGGTTATCGTATTAAAAAAAAAGGCCTGCTTCGAGTAAATATTTCCTAATTCCAGGAGCTAATCGATTAGCCCAGCTTCGGTATTTACTCATAACTGTTCATATCTCGAGGGTACGCTTTATATCAGACGGCACGATGAAGTAAACTGACCGTCTGTCAATTTGCGTCGTTTGAAGCTTTTCATGGGCCTTGGTGACATTTGTGACTGGAAATGTAACACTGAATATGTCGGGGGATTTTTCCCCCTCTGTATAACTTTTCTTAGAATAAATCAGGTTTAAACAGTTTCGACTTTCAACGTCTGTTTCTTGCATCATATTTTCTCTCTAGCTCGGATTATCTTCAGGTTTAAACAGTTTCGACTTAAACGTCTGTTTCTTGCATCATATTTTCTCTCTAGTTCGGAGTATCTTCAGCACACTCAGGACATGTCCTAGATGCTCCGATCTCCCGATGAACACATCAAACAGCCTGGCAGGACTGGTGATGCCTGCTCGATGTTGGCTGACTAAACCTCTTCTATCAAGACGAAAGGCTTAATGCCCATCCCCAGAATTCTTTAGCATTTGAAGAAGACAAGAAAAAAACCTGATCTTTGGATATGTTTTATATCAAGTATGATATCAGCTCTATCCACTGCATGTCTCTCAGCTATGACGGCTAAAATGGCATGTACTCGTATGTCCTCTCTCTCTCTCTCTCTCTCTCTCTCTCTCTCATTTCCACAAACCCAACCATGACCAGGAAAAAAAAATTTTTTTCAATCTAAGAAAGTCTATATTCTGAGACTTTTAACTTTGTCTTTGTCTTCCATTTAGTGTAAAGGAGAGAGCGAGGAACTTATGAGAGCGGTGATTCATTCATTCATTTGCATGTCCCTTACGGAACTTTGCCTCCCAAACAGCACTCCTGTAGGCCTCTCGGTTGTGAGCAAGATGGCCTGCTGCTGATGCATCCATTTGCAGATCGTCAACGATGTCTTGCAGCCGTCTTCGTTTTGGTCTTCCTCTTTTTTATTTTTCCCATTATGTATCCTTCCAATACGGTCTTCTCTAAGTTATCATGATGTTTAATGTGTCCAAAATATTTAAGTTTTCTCTCTTTAATCCTTCTTCAATATTAAGCTCTTGTAGTATAGATGTATTTGTTCTTTTTTGTGTCCACGATATTTGGAAAACTCTTCTGTAGCATTTACATTCAAAGGTGATTAAGTGGTTAAATTCTTCCACTGGTACAAACTTACTGTGACCCCCGATCCTAATTTTATTGAAGATCTGATTACAGCCTTCCCTGTCCCCAGATCCCTATTAGCCAACAGTTGAACCTACAGATCTTACATCTACTCTGTTTTCTCACCATCTCTCACACCAAATACAAAACAAACATCTCAGTGTGTAAAACAATGAACAAAAAAAAAAGAGAAAGTTTATTACACAATCAAAACACTCGTCATGAACACGCACAATACAGTTAACGGTTCAAACCACATTCCACACATAAAGCACCACAGAATATATATATATACATACATACATACGTATATGTAGGGTGTTTTTAAAGTCTCACTACACTTTCTATGTAAAAAGGAAGAAAATTATGTCATAAAAAATGTGCTGCACAGTCAATCGTGAAGAAAAATGCAGTGAATGGTTGCCATCTGCTGGAGTAATTTTTTGCACTCAAAACAGAATGGTGTTATCAACGGAAGAAATAATTTTTTTCTTTGAACAAATGCTCGAAACGGCGGTCGATAGACACTGATGGTTGTTCAAAGATTTATAGCAAAATTTCCTGATAAACAACCTCCTCATCGCATTACGGTTAGAAATTTGTTGAATAAGTTTCGTGATACGGGAACTGTGGAAGATGCTCCGGCATCTGGTAGGCCTGCTGTGTCTGAAGAAAATGTCTAGATATCCAAGACAGAATCCTGAAAGGTCTATGCAAGTCCTTAAGGAAAATGTCGCAAGAAGTGAACGTTTCACTGAGCACAGTGCACAAAATTCTTAAACATCGGTTAGATTTTCATCCATACAAGATTTCTGTTGTGTCTGAACTAAAAAAGTGTGACAATCAATCCAGAGTCAACTACTCCACGTGGTTTCAAGCATTTTTAGCTGAAGAAGACGAGTCAATTCTCGATTTAACATTTTTCTCTGGTGAGGCGTGGTTTCATCTGTCTGGATACGTTAATAGCTAAAATAATTGTATTTGGAGCAGTGTTAATCCCAATGCATTTCATGAAGCGCCGCTACACGATGCGAAAATTGGGGTATGGTGTGCCGTCAGCAGAAAACATTTAATTGGACCAGTTTTCTTCATCAACGCTATAAATGCCGATGGGTACCGTACTGACACTCTAGAACATTTTTTTTTTTTAGACCAGCTGAATGAATGTGAAATTGAAGAAGCGTGGTTCCAGCAAGATGGCGCAACTGCACACACAGCTAGAGCAACACATGTTTTTTGGAAGACATTTTCGCAAATCGCATAATATCTCGTGGAATTTGGCCTGCTCATTCTCCAGATCTAAATCCATTAGATTATTATCTATGGGGTTTCTTGAAAGGAAATGTTTACAAAAATAATGTACAAACAATTGAGGACCCGAAAGAAGCAATCAGAATTACCATTCAAGAAATAACAACAGACACGTTGCACAAGGTATTTGACAATACGAAGAGACGTGTACAGTCATGTCTTGAAGCTCGTGGTGGACATTTCCAACACCTGTTATAATGAATATTTCAGTGGTACATTCCAGCTAACCAAAAACAGCGTTGTATCATTGCAGTCACTATTGTAACTAATTAAAGGACTTTTTTAAAGCACATTTTGTGATGACGTCATTTACTTCCAATTTTTTTTTCTATTTTTGTTTTCATAGAAAGTGTAGTGAGACTTTAAAACACACACACACACACACACACACGCGCGCGCGCGCGCACACACACATATATATATCCTTCCCGTGCCGTTAAACGTCACATAGGGCTCACAAAGTAGTTCGCCAATTTTTCCTGTCTTCGGCGAGTCTTTCAACCTCATCAAAGGATTTTATGCCTGTTAGTTTGGCCTCTCTTAACAATGTCCTCTTCAGAGTTTCACACGGTCTGTCTCTTTTTCTTTGGCCTGTTGTGTTCCACTTGATAGCTTGTTTTGGGATTCTCTGATCATTTCTTCTCATCAAGTGACCAACATATGTCCATCTCCTATTCCTGATCACCCATGAGACTGGTTGTTGTTCAGTCATCTGTCTTATCTCTGCATTGTTCTTGAATTCGTTCAACTTGATGCCGAGGATTTTCCTTAGGGATTTGTTTTCAAAAGAGTCTAATTTCTTTTCTATTTCTTTAGTTGTGTTCCAGCTTTCGCATGCATAAATGAGGGTGGATATTACATTTGAAATGAATAGTCTTAACTTGGTTTTTGTGCTTATAACTTTTGAATTCCATATGTTCTCAAGATTCTTGAAGATTGATGCTGCCTTTGCAATTCTGATCCTAACTTCCTTTCTAGTGTCACCATCCTGGTCTATGTAGCTGCCAAGCTACATATATATATATATATATATATATATATATATATATACCTAGAAAAGAAGGTAGCAATGCATCACTGAACCAAAATATGGAAGTCAGTAATCCTCACTCATATAACTTTCGTTGTCATAAGAAACTTTAGCAATCAATACAATCAATATTTATACATACCAAGTATGTATATTCAGTAATGAACTGAATATTAACATAACACATAAGTAAAGCATTATCAAAAGAGTGAGGGCCATTATAACAGCTTTTATCATGAACACTAGAACATATAAAGCTGTTCCCCCGAACAACTGTAATCAGCATCATATCAAAACTCAACAGTACATGCATACTATATGTGTATGGCAACGACATAAAAATTCATGGCAAGAAATATGCATCATTCAAGGTCTCCTACATGAATAAATCATGCAGTATTGTCAGCATAGACCAAAAGCATTAATGTATGACAGCCCATATCAGCTATATCTTATATCTTATATCCTTCCCGTGCCGTTAAACGTCACATAGGGCTCGCAAGTATGACCCCATCAAGCACACCAGACTCGATTAGGCTGATTGTTTATGAGTTTGGTTAGTAGAGATGATTTCGTGAGGATGATATCAGCTATATATAATACTGAATATATTAACAACGTCCCAACTCCTACAACAACCTTGTCAGACGTACCTGTGGGTGCACCCATCACGTGTACTCTCATCCTCACGAAATCATCTCTACTAACCAAACTCATAAACAATCAGCCTAATCGAGTCTGGTGTGCTTGATGGGGTCATAGCCAACGACCACATATCACATATACTTACAACATACTCAATGCTGATGTCCCGACCGATGACAAAAGGCTGTTTGCACTGTTTACATGAGTACCAAGTCTGATATTCTTGCATTATTTTCTTTAACCAAGGTCTGGTTGTTAACAATAACAGACGTAAACATAATAAAAGACGTAAACATAATAACAGACGTAAACATAGTAATAGACGTAAACATAATAACAGACTTAAACATAGTAATAGACGTAAACATACTGGGTTGTGTTGTAAATAATCATGGGATATATTAACACAACTGAATAATCACGAATTATGTCAGAACTACCTGGAATAAATCATTTGATGATCTTTATACTAGCACGTCAACAAATTTAAATTATCTTATGATGCTTGGGCGGCCGGGTTCACCGCATGCACAAGGACGCCTGATAAAGACACAGAACTGGACCCTAGGACAGCGCAGACACGACAGACCATGCGACCCCTGGAGCTTCGTATCTCAGACAATGTTCCAAGTTTAGAAACGTGGAGATAAAACATTACAATAGAGAAGTCTAAAATATGACAGTACGAGAGTTTTTATGGATCCTGTGTGATGACCATCCGTTAAAGAAAAACGTTTAGACTTAACAAAACATAAACAGTCGTAAAGAAACTGTAAACCAAGGGACGTAACCACTGAAAATACTGCATATGAAAAAAACCCTTTCTGGCATGCCATCGAGTGTTTTCATGTATGGTTACGTCCCTTGATTTGTGGTTATTTTCCTCCTCACTCTCGTACATAGAGATCTTTTTTTTGCAGATTAAAAGCAACTAAGTACTCTGGAAGGCTGAAAGAGGCAAAGATAGGGACGGGCATATTAAATACCACCTCTGGAATTACTGTCCTGTGTCGAATGTGATGAGTTGGACCCATGGGACTTTGTGTGAGTACAACATGTCTTCTATTGCGACAACATCTAAAAGTTCCATTACAGATCACGTCTGCATGTGGCAGATAGAGTTACTATGCTTCTCTTTTATCAATAACCTCCTCCTCCCTCCAGAATACTCGAAAAGCCATAACAATCGATTAATAGCCTATGGGCATTACTATAGTGAATAGCCTTTTAGATCTAACGCAATATGTTAAAGTGCACAGTGTGAAACAAACAGAAATCAATGTTCTTGTGAAAAACATAAGCTGGAAGAATTATAGTTCTAACTTCCGATAAGAAGACAGACTGGAGGAGAATTGTCGGTGCCTGCAGGCCATTAGCACAGCCTGGTTTTATTCGTTCTGGAAGCGGAAATTCCTCTTTATCACGTCACGGTTCGCTGATTGGAAGAGAGGGCTGATGTTTCCTATCAGAAATACTAATGTAGCATTCCGTGATAATTATTTAAGGAGAATTTGGTGGCACAGACACTACTTTGCCATTCGATTATAATCATTCGAGTTCACGGGATAACCTGGGATTTCCTTGGATATGTGTCCAGGATTCTAAGCTTTCGTGATGCCATTTACACGAATATAATTACCGGTAAAGTTGACGGCCCCAGTTCCGTAAAACTGATTAAAAAGGTTGGAAAGTGCTCGAACTGGCTTCACGTGTGACAGACGTGGACGCTACGGTCAAAAGCCAGCTTCAGGTATCACAAATTCTCATACCTGCAGGCAGACCATGAACCATCAGAAATGAATCAAAGTTTTTTTTTTTTTTCAAAGAAATTTTAGTATACAAATCACAAAAACAAAACATCGTTTTATGAAAGAAAGAAAAACTATTGTTGATCATTTAATAAGAAAGCAAGATCGCCTGCAGGAAGACACGAGACAATAATGTGAATCAAAAGACAGACTTTCACAAGAATTTGGCCTCAGCACTTTCGTCATTCAGAGAAGATGTGAGTGTATCTTTGACTTGAGTTATTTATAATTTATTCTGTCAGTCTTCTCCATTTTCGCATGTAGCACCATAACACCTTCAACATTCCATAAAGAGTGGTTAGTTTGAAAAAAAAAATATAACTGTAGTTCTTTGACACAAATGCTAACGAGTGATGCTTTCAACATTTATTTAACATGCATCTCTGGATTCTTAACACCGACATTTTAAGATCTAGTACAGGGTACATCTGACAAGTCTTAAGTCAGGAAATGTGACACTTTAAAAAATCAGTTTCATGAAACTTATAAGTTGCTAAATTAAGAGGGCACTGAGATTGAGGTGAATAGTAACAGTTGTAAAGCATGGGAGGAAATGTGCACGTTAAAAAAAAACACTATCATATGTTGCTTATAGCAGAAACATATCATATGTCGCTTATAGCAGAAACATATCATATGTAGCTTATAGCAGAAACATATCATATGTTGCTTATAGCAGAAACATATCATATGTAGCTTATAGCAGAAACATATCATATGCCGCTTGTAGCATAAACATATCATATGTCGCTTGGATCAGAAACATATAATATGTCGCTTGTAGCAGAAACTGCCATGAAAAATAGATTAAGTCAGTTGTTCCCCATTAACGAAAGTCCGCGGACCCCCTGCTGTTTCAAGATCCAGGCCACGGGCCCCCTGCTGTTTCAAGATCCAGGCCACGGACCCCCTGCTGTTTCAAGATCCGGGCCACGGACCCCCTGCTGTTTCAAGATCCAGGCCACGGACCCCCTGCTGTTTCAAGATCCAGGCCACGGACCCCCTGCTGTTTCAAGATCCAGGCCAAAACCACTAGATTTTGGAAAAGTTTAAAGTTTCATATCTGTATGGTAGCTCGTATGTACTTTAAATGTGAAGGAATGTTGTTTTCAGAAAATCTTGGCAAATGAGTAAACGCTGCACTAAACTAAAAAATACGGTGCAAACTTGGTGAATTTTAAAAGTAACAGTAAAGTAGTTAATACAAAATAAACAGCAATTTAACATTCTTTCTTGTTCTGACAGACGAGCAGAATATGAAACGTCTGACAGTTAAGCAACCTAAATATGATGAAAGAAGTTTTGGCTGTTTTTATTCCGAACAATCACTTCCACATCTGGTTCCACATCTGGTTCCACATCGGTTGTTAGACAATTCACAGTGAAAAAAAAGAACCTTCAGTTTTGGTCACCTCCGTGACAGCTGGGTCGGCAACTGATCTGCTCTTCCTCTATGACAGGTCGGCCGGCCAACTGATCTGTTCTTCCTCCATGACAGGTCGGCCGGCCAACTGATCTGCTCTTCCTCCATGACATCTGGGTCGGCCAACTGATCTGCCCTTCCTCCATGACATCTGGGTCGGCCAACTGATCTGCTCTTCCTCCATGACAGGTTGGTCGGCCAACTAATCTGCTCTTCTTCTATGACAGGTTGGCCGGCCAACTGATCTGCTCTTCCTCCGTGACAACTGGGTCGGAAAACTGATCTGCTCTTCCTCCGTGACAACTGGGTCGGCCAACTGATCTGCTCTTCCTCCGTGACAACTGGGTCGGCCAACTGATCTGCTCTTCCTCCATGACAGGTTGGCCGGCCAACTGATCTGCTCTTCCTCCATGACAGGTTGTCGGCCAACTGATCTGCTCTTCCTCCATGACAGGTTTGTCGGCCAACTAATCTGCTCTTCCTCCATGACAGGTTGGCCGGCCAACTGATCTGCTCTTCCTCCATGACAGGTTGGTCGGCCAACTGATCTGCTCTTCCTCCAGGACAGGTCGGCCGGCCAACTGATCTGCTCTTTCATTTACTCTGACACCTGCATGATCTGGTTAAAAAAAATGCCAGTCGATGACTGCGACATCTGCTGTGATTCGACCTGCTGTTGCCCTGGACAGCCAACATGAGTGTAGTCTTGTGTGTAGTCTTGTGTGTAGTCTAGTATGTAGTATTGTATGTAGTCTTGTGTGTAGTCTTGTGTGTAGTCTTGCATGTAGTCTTGTGTGTAGTCTAGTGTGTAGTCTTGTATGTAGTCTTGTATGTAGTCTTGTATGTAGTCTAGTGTGTAGTCTTGTGTGTAGTCTAGTGTGTAGTCTTGTATGTAGTCTAGTGTGTAGTCTTGTATGTAGTCTAGTGTGTAGTCTTGTATGTAGTCTAGTGTGTAGTCTTTATGTAGTCTAGTGTGTAGCCTTGCATGTAATCTTGTGAGTAGTCTTGTTGTGTAGTCTTGTATGTAGTCTTGTATGAAGTCTTGTGTGTAATTTAGTGTGTAGTCTTGCATGTAGTCTTGTGTGTAGTTTAGTGTGTAATCTTGTGTGTAGTCTTCCGTGTAGTCTTGTATGTAGCCTAGTATGTAGTCTTGTATGTTGTCTAGTGTGTAGTCTTGTGTGTAGTCTAGTGTGTAATCTTGTATGCAGTCTAGTGTGTAGTCTCATGTGTAATCTTGTATACAGTCTAGTGTGTAGTCTTGTAAGTAGTCTTGTATGTAGTCTTGTGTGTAGTCTTGTGTGTAGTCTTGTATGTAGTCTTGTATGAAGTCTTGTGTGTAATCTAGTGTATAGTCTTGTATGTAGTCTTGTATGCAGTCTTGTATGCAGTCTTGTATGTAGTCTTGTGTGTAGTCTTGTATGTAGTCTTGTATGTAGTCTTGTATGTAGTCTTGTATGTAGTCTTGTATGTAGTCTTGTATGTAGTCTTGTGGCTGTAGCCAGCTCAAAGCCTTTGTTTCTGCTGTGAGACTGCTTGTTAGTGCAAGAAAAGCTCCACTGGGTTCTTGCACTGTTCTGCCATTTGAGATGAATGTAAAAAACCCGAGCACACTTTCTACGCTGAATCATCGACCTGTCTGTATAAATAACAGCGTCGCCGTCATTGCTGTTTTCACTAATTAGTGCTTTGACCTCAGCACATACTGGGCTAGGAATATTTTTTCTACATCTTCTGTTGAGTGTAATATGAACAGACATAGTCACTCTGAAGTTTGATGCGACGAGTACACATCTATGTCCAAAATCCATGGAGAACATACACTCACAGACTGCATCTTCCGCACGACCCAACATGATTTGTCTCCTTTGTCCCCGTTCCCTTTAACAGTTTGCTACTGAATGGATGTGGCCTGTTTGTGAAAATTCTGAGCTAGATTTGTGGCCTGGCTACTTTTATCCTGTTGTCAGTGGTAGAAAAGTCTAACAGATACCTCATGGCTTTGCAGGATGAGTCTCTGGTACATCCAAGAATAGTAGACATTGCCTCGTTCTTTATTCTCTCAAGTCTTGTTATCTGGCCGAGGCTAAGTGTTAGACTTGCCAGTGCATGCTCAGTCACCGAAAGAAAAGGATCGAACCCCGATTAACTAGAACCGACAGGCGCTATTTAAGATTTGTTGCTACCATTATTCTTTTTGCAGCCAAGCCTTTCCTGGTTTTCTGCTGTGATGTGGTCTACATGATACTACGTAGCTGTGAGATGCTCTATATGATACCATGTAGCTGTGAGATGCTCTACATAATATCATGTAGTTGTGAGATGGTCTAAATGATATCATGTAGCTGTGAGATGGTCTGCATAATACCATTTAGCTATGAGACGGTCTACATGATCCTTGAATACTAAACTGCGATGGAAATCTTCAAGCTGCTCATCGAGTTAATTCTTTTAATAGTCCTCCCACAGAAGCTGACTACTGGTTTGTTGGAAAGATGGTTATCCAGGGAGAACCACTTGTTTGTTGGCAAGATGATTATCTAGGGAGAATCACTTGTTTGTTGGCGAGATGATTATCTAGGGAGAACCACTTGTTTGTTAGCGAGATGATTATCTAAGGAGAACCACTGGTTTGTTGGCGAGATGATTATCCAGGGAGAACCACTGGTTTGTTGGAAAGATGGTTATCCAGGGAGAACCACTGGTTTGTTGGCAAGATGGTTATCCAGAGAGAACCACTGGTTTGTTAGCAAGATGGTTATCCAGGGAGAACCATTGGTTTGTTCGCAAGATGATTATCTAGGGAGAATCACTGGTTTGTTGGAAAGATGATTATCCAGGGAGAATCACTGGTTTATTGGAGATATGGTTATCCAGGGAGAACCACTGGTTTGTTGGAAAGATGGTTATCCAGAGAGAACCACTGGTTTGTTGGAATGATGGTTATCCAGGGAGAACCATTGGTTTGTTCGCAAGATGATTATCTAGGGAGAATCACTGGTTTGTTGGCAAGATGGTTATCCAGGGAGAATCACTGGTTTGTTGGCAAGATGGTTATCCAGAGAGAACCACTGGTTTGTTAGCAAGATGGTTATCCAGGGAGAACCATTGGTTTGTTCGCAAGATGATTATCCAGGGAGAATCACTGGTTTGTTGGAAAGATGATTATCCAGGGAGAATCACTGGTTTATTGGAGATATGGTTATCCAGGGAGAACCACTGGTTTGTTGGAAAGATGGTTATCCAGAGAGAACCACTGGTTTGTTGGAATGATGGTTATCCAGGGAGAACCATTGGTTTGTTCGCAAGATGATTATCTAGGGAGAATCACTGGTTTGTTGGCAAGATGGTTATCCAGGGAGAATCACTGGTTTGTTGGCAAGATGGTTATCCAGGGAGATCCACTGGTTTGTTGGCAAGATGGTTATCAAGGAGAACCACTGATTTGTTGACAAAATGATTATCTAAGGAGAATCACTTGTTTGTTGGCAAGATGATTATCTAGGGAGAACCACTTGTTTGTTGGCGAGATGATTATCTAGGGAGAACCACTTGTTTGTTGGCGAGATGATTATCCATGGAGAACCATTGGTTTGTTGGAAAGATGGTTATCCACGGAGAACCATTGTTTTGTTGGCAAGATGGTTATCCAGAGAGAACCACTGGTTTGTTGGCAAGATGGTTATCCAGGGAGAACCATTGGTTTGTTCGCAAGATGATTATTTAGGAGAATAACTGGTTTGTTGGCAAGATGGTTATCCAGGGAGAATCACTGGTTTGTTGGCAAGATGGTTATCCAGGGAGAACCAGGTAGGATTAGTGACTGCCTCAGAGGTGCTGCGCCAGGTCGATATACGGTCTAATTCCTCCTGCAGCTCCTGAAAAATCATAGCTGTGTCTGTTACTTGTCTACCTACCAGAATGTTTACCACAAATCATACCTGTGTCTGTTCTTTGTCTACCTGCCAGAATGTTTACCACAAATCATACCTGTGTCTGTCCTTGTCTACCTACCAGAATGTTTACCACATAAGCCAGGGTTCGTCTCCTACCATGAAACTGTACCCTGCTGTCCGGACTGTGTACACACTGAACAGGGTTGGGGATAAGGTGACCTTCTGGTAGGCCAGGAGTGACTGTTGTCAGCTCTGACACCCAGCTGCCACATATAAGTACTACTTTTCTCTGATACCAGCTGCCAAATTTAAGTACTACTTTTCTTTGATACCCAGCTGGCACATTTAAGTACTACTTTTCTCTGATACCAGCTGCCATATTTAAGTACTACTTTTCTCTGATACCCAGCTGTGAGATATAAGTACTACTTTTCTCTGATAATCAGCTGCCACATTTAGTTAGTAATTTTCTCTGATACCCAGCTGCCAAACATTTGTACTACTTTTCTCTGACAGAGAGCCGCCGATTGAAACAGAAACAGGGTTCTCCCAGTCATTATCATATACTATATTCTTTTCTGGGCTTTTGTAGCTCACGCATTGTTGTGTGTGGGCTCCATTTAAGTTTAGCAAATACCAGGCTATGACAAAACTAAGACTGTGAACTATTCTTCTGTTGTTGCTTTGTTGTACTGTATGTCGGGTCGATTTATTGTTAGCAAATACCCGGCTATGACAAAACTAAGACTGTGAAGTGTTCTTCTGTTGTTGCTTTGTTGCAGTTTTGTACTTTCTTGTCAATGAAAGGTGCTTCAGTTTAGCACGATCTCATGTGCGGTTTTCCTCCAATCATTTGTTCCTCTTGTCCGGTCCAGGGTGCAGATCTGTTTGTCTCCTCACTTCCCAACTTCCCCCTACTGATTAGCCTCGGCCTCTAAAAACATAAGATGCCCTCTCCGGGTCAAGGAGCGATGCTCCAGCTGGATCCCGAACCTCACAGGTCCTGTTGTTTGTTCTACGTTATCAATAGTGTATCAATACTATAACAACACTGTATCAACACTATATCAATACTGTATCAATACTGTATCAACCCTGTATCAATAGTGTATCAATACTGTATCAACACTGTATCAATAGTGTATCAACACTGTATCAACACTGTATCAATAGTGTATCAATACTGTATCAACACTGTATCAACACTATATCAATACTGTATCAATACTGTATCAACCCTGTATCAATAGTGTATCAATACTGTATCAACACTGTATCAACACTATATCAATACTGTATCAATACTGTATCAATACTGTATCAATAGTGTATCAATACTGTATCAATAGTGTATCAACACTGTATCAATAGTGTATCAATACTGTATCAACACTGTATCAATACTGTGTCAATACTGTGTCAATACTGTATCAACACTGTATGAATAGTGTATCAATACTGTACCAATACTGTATCAATAGTGTATCAATACTGTATCAATAGTGTATCAATACTGTATCAATACTGTATCAACACTGTATCAATACTGTATCAATAGTGTATCAACACTATATCAATACTCTATCAATACTCTATCAATACTGTATCAATAGTGTATCAACACTGTATCAATACTCTATCAATACTGTATCAACACTGTATCAATACTCTATCAATACTGTATCAATAGTGTATCAACACTGTATCAACACTGTATCAATACTCTATCAATACTGTATCAATACTCTATCAACACTATATCAATACTCTATCAATACTCTATCAATACTGTATCAATAGTGTATCAACACTGTATCAATACTCTATCAATACTGTATCAACACTGTATCAATACTCTATCAATACTGTATCAACACTGTATCAATAGTGTATCAACACTGTATCAACACTGTATCAACACTGTATGAACACTGTATAAACACTGTATCAACACTGTATCAACACTGTATCAATAGTGTATAAACACTGTATCAACACTGTATCAACACTGTATCAACACTGTATCAACACTGTGTCAACACTGTGTCAACACTGTATCAACACTGTATCAACACTGTATCAACACTGTATCAACACTGTGTCAGTAGTGTACTGTCAGCTTAGTCCTGGGTGTGCGGAGGATGGGTGGTGGGTGGTGAGGATTTGGGGGTGGGGGTATATACATGGATCTTCTTAGTCTCAAACTAAACTTTTGATGTGCTAAGAATAGGTCACCCAATGTTCTCCCGTTCAGGTTTGACCCACTACAGAGCCCCGTCTACCCCCCCCCCTTCCAATCCACTTTTTTTTCTCATTAAAAAAAATAAAAATGACTATAATCGGTTCCTCGTGTCTTAGGCTCTCTGTAAGAATTTTTTCCTCTGGTAAATGTATGCTTTTCCAAAACTTCCAAGACCAAATTTAAAAAAAAAGTTGTAATAAGCGTAGAAGTTTTTTGTCTCTTGAACAGAGAAGTAGCACTAGACCTGTCTTCAGCCTGCGTATACATCCTTGCAAATATCCTTATCTTTCGACAAAGTTCATTTCTTTCATCTCCTTACCTGGTCTAAGTGACACGAGCCAGATCTTCGTCACTTTCTTTCCTACATTCCAGTCTCATTTATTCTTTCTCTCCTTGCTTTTATTTGTCTCCGTCTCTTATTTTTATTTTCAACCCCCCCCCCGTCCCCCCTCCCCTCCGTCCCCATGGAAGTGTCTACAATTTTTTTTTTATGTGGTCTCATTCTAGAGACATAAAGGTTGTATGGCTGTGAAAATGTTTTTGTCTTTGACGATAGAAATGGCAAAATGAGAGGAAGGTACAAGCGGACTTGGATGTCAGTTATCAGCCAAACATTTCAGTCTTGCTAAAATTTTAGTTTTTATTACTATTTTTTTGGTGGCACTTCGTCGAAATTTTGCATTTTTACATTTGCTTCATTTCCATGTGCTCATGAAAATGGAAAGTCGATTTTTGGCTGGGTTTATGGTTAGAATCGGCAGAAACATAGCATTTATGAGGGAGTAGAACATTAGAAGTCACAAAGATATACAAGATAAAATAAACAAGCTAACTCAGAATGCAAAAAACATAGGACTAAAGATCAACGTAGGAAAGACAAAGTTAACGAAGCAAAATGTCAACAAAAGAAATGTACTCAGAGTAGATAACAAGTTAGTGGAGGAGGTCAACGAATTTGTATACCTTGGCAGCAGAGTAGTAGAAAATGGAGACAGCACAGAGGACATCAACAGTAGACTTACTAGAGCAAACCAGGCTTTTGCTATGCTGCAGACTATATGGAAATAAAAAAAACTAAGCATAAATATGAAAATCAGGATATTTAAGAGTACTGTTCTAAGTGTACTACTCTATGGAAAATCACCAAAACCATAGAAAACAAGTTGAATTTTTTCCAGACTAAATGTTTACGAAGAATTAGAAAAACATTTTGGTCAAACACCATAAGAAATAACATCTTATTAGCAGAAATGCAGATGAAACCACTGACAACAATTATTGAGGAAAGACGCTGGCGATGGTTGGGACATGTGCTCCGAATGACTGACAACTCACTACCAAAAATAGCACTAAAATGGATACCACAGGGGAACAGAAGTAAGGGTAGACCAAAAGAGACATGGAGAAGAACAACAGAAAGGATGTTGAGCAATAGAGGGCTTACCTGGGCAAGAGCAGAAAAAAAGGCAAAGGACAGGCATTTGTGGAAAACCCTTGCAGAAGCCCCATGTGCCCTGGGCACTTAAGGTTCAGAGAGAGAGAGAGAGAGAGAGAGAGAGAGAGAGAGAGAGAGAGAGAGAGAGAACATTAGAAATATATCATTTATTAAGAGTTAGAGTAAAATATTAGAAGTGTATCCTTTATGAAGAGTTAGAGTAGAACATTCTATGGAAGTGAATGCTGGAAAATCAACACTGTATCAATACTGTATCAACACTGTATCAACATTGTACTGTCAGCTTACTCCTGGGTGTGCGGAGGATGGGTGGTGAGTGGGGAGGATTTGGGAGTGGGGAGGGTATATACATGGATCTTCTTTTCCTCAAACTAAACCCTTGATGTGCTAAGAATAGGTCAGCCAATGTTCTCCCGTTCAGGTTTGTCCGACTACAAAACCCCGTCTACACCCCCCCCCCCCCAAATCCACTTTTTTTTCTCATTAAAAAAAAATCTGACTATGATCAGTTCCTCGTGTCTTAGGCTCTCTGTAAGAATTTTTTCCTCTGGTAAATGTATGCTTTTCCAAAACTTCCAAGACCAAATTAAAACAAAAGTTATAATAAGCATAGAAGTTTTTTGTTTCTTGAACTGAGAAGTAGCACTAGACCTGTCTTCAGCCTGCGTATACATCCTTGCAAATATCCTTATCTTGTGACAAAGTTCATTTCTTTCATCTCCTTACCTGGTCTAAGTGACACGAGCCAGATCTTCGTCACTTTCTTTCCTACATTCCAGTCTCATTTATTCTTTCTCTCCTTGCTTTTATTTGTCTCCGTCTCTTATTTTTATCTTAAAATCCCCCCCCCCCCCATGGATTGTCTACAATTTTTTCTTACATGATCTCATTCTAGAGACATAAAGGTTGTATGGCTGTGAAAATGTTTTTGTCTTTGACGATAGAAATGGCAAAATGAGAGGAAGGTACAAGCGGACTTGGATGCTAGTGATCAGCCAAACATTTCAGTCTTGCTAAAATTTTAGTTTTTATTACCATTTTTTTTTTGTGGCACTTCGTCGAAATTTTGCATTTTTACATTTGCTTCATTTCCATGTGCTCATGAAAATGGAAAGTCGATTTTTGGCTGGGTTTACGGTTAGAATCGGTAGAAACATAACTTTTATGAGGGAGTAGAACATTAGAAATATATCATTTATTAAGAGTTGGAGTAAAATATTAGAAATGTATCATTTATTAAGAGTTAGAGAAGAACATTAGAAATATATCATTTATGAAGAGTTAGAGTAGAACATTAGAAATATATCATTTATGAAGAGTTAGAGTAGAACATTAGAAATATATCATTTATTAAGAGTTAGAGAAGAACATTAGAAATATATCATTTATGAAGAGTTAGAGAAGAACATTAGAAATATATCATTTATTAAGAGTTAGAGAAGAACATTAGAAATATATCATTTATTAAGAGTTAGAGAAGAACATTAGAAATATATCATTTATGAAGAGTTAGAGTAGAACATTAGAAATATATCATTTATGAAGACTTAGAGTAGAATATTAGAAATATATCATTTATGAAGGACAGAAAGAGTATATATATACACGAAGCTGAAGGAGTGGTGTAGCAACTTCACAGACCTGCTGATGAGACCTGGATATGTAGCTCACTGGAAGCTCATTGACCCATTTTCTTATATATTGTCCTGGAAATGAGAAACACCAGACTATACTGATTTCACCATCACTACTCACCAACAACATCCCTGTCATCATCATCATCATCATCATCATCATCATCATCATCATCATCATCATCATCACCATCACCATCACCATCATCATCATCATCATCACCATCATCATCATCATCATCATCATCATCAATAAAAATGCGCTCGGAGCATGAAAGAACCTACAGTCTGTGGTTAGTACATCCGCACTTGACGGACCTGAAGTTAAAAATGACCATCTTGTTATGTTGCCGTTTTGTGTACCCGACCATTTCTCCACCGACATTCATTCACGGGCTTTATGCTCTCAGATTTCACACAAAAGGTCTCGAGGGAAACATTGAATTCCGGCATAATCAATTTCCTAATCTTCGACATCAACTTCCACTCGAGATTCGATTTTCGGTTTGTGGCTTTCAACTGCTCCCACTCTGCGATCGCTCTGTGAGTGCTCTGTGAGTGTTAGATTGTGGGCAGTGATAGGTTTTCTGAAGGTTTTACTCACGGAATAAATGGCCAGGCCACATAGCTAGGCAAGAGAATTATGTTGGCAGTTATCACAGTGTGATTTTGAATGCGTGCTTGCTTTTTGTCATTGCTTTGATGGGCTAAGTTTCGATGCTATCACTGGCAGTAGAAAAATAGGCCAAAGAGGGCCTTTGATTGTCACAAAATTTGTTTGAAACATGATGTTGTCACTTCTCCAGAGACCAATATTATTAATAACACTAATGTAATTATTACAAAGCGGCTGCTGTTGTAATGAATAATAATACTATCACATCTATCTCACCCAGACGAATACTGCAGTTTAGTATTACTATCAGTAGCATACGTTACTATTAGTATTATTATCAGTAGCATACATAACTATTAGAATTACTATCAGTAGCATACGGTACTATTAGAATTACTAACAGTAGCATACGTTAATATTAGTATTACTATCAGTAGCACACATTACTATTATTATTGCTATCAGTAGCGGACGTTACTATATAAATACTGCAAGAGGCAGTGTTATTTTTCTGCAGCTCAGTCCACAACTAATAATTTTCAAACTATTACTACTACTACTACTACTACTACTACTACTACTACTACTACTACTACTACTACATCACCACCATCATCACCACTACTACTACTACCACTACTACGACTACTACTATTACTACAACTACTACTAGTCTTTATACTACTACTTCTACTACCATCACCACCACCACTACTACACATATTACCACTACTACTGATACTACTACTATTACTACTATTATTACTATTGCTACTATTACTACTACTACTACTATTACTACTACTACTGCTATTACTACTACTATTACTACTACTACTATTACTACTACTACTGCAATTACTACTACTACTGCTGCTCCTTTTGCTACTCATACTCCTAGTAAGTGATATGATTGTTGTTAGTATTATATTATTATTGTTATTTTGCTCCGCCAGCTATTGCTATTGTATGAAAACTGCTAACATTACTTAAACTATCATCACCGCTACTAATAGCACTACAGCTGCTGACACTTCCACCACCAGCTTTATTACTACTATAACCACGGCCGCTTTTGCTAACATTATTCATCTTCTAATTGATAATTAACATTGCTGGTGCCATCAGATCAATTACAACTGCTACCACAACCACCACCACCACCACCACCATCACCACCACCATCACCACCACCACTATTGCGGCTAGCACCACTGATATTGCTACATGTATGTAGTATTTCAGAAAGATCTCTGCGGAAATGTTAGCCTAGGACGGCTGAGAGTGTCATCGTAACTTTCTATGTCTATAACAGAATTCCTTAATTCTGGAATTCTGATCTTTTATTTAACATTATAAGGGAGTAAACCAAGGATTTATTTGGTACACTGACGTAGTTGTTAGCGCCCTTAGTTTTTTTTTTAAAGTACAGGTCAACTATAGGTCAGGTTTAACACGTTAAAGGCCATTTCTCGTCATGTCCAGGCACAATATTTTTTACATTCAACTAAATTTATTTAGGACATGTTTGTTTAATTCGTTATTTTTAGTTACAGAAAAACTTAAATTAGGACTGTTTTTAGTTTATTGTGCAATTTTTGTACGGATTAAGATTTTAGGTAGGAATGTTTTAATCATGATTTTCATCTTCCACGAGATAGAATCTTTGGGAAGATTTAGGACAAGGAATTATAGTTGATATTTAAGGACCAAATTCTTATGTAGGATTATTATTAGGATTAGATTGAGTAGTAGCTTGAGATTCATTATGTAGAGTTTGACTGAGAAGGATGTTTCAGATAGGATGCTTGGATGTGAGCTGTTAGTTTGTCTCCCCTCATGGATCCAATGTGTAAATATTTGATGGAGCTACGAGTTGTTAGAAATAGTTTGTAACTGAAGAAATGTGAATTAGTTCTGTTGAGATTTTTGAGGACTTTAAGTCCGATATTTTTGGTGATGTGAAGTTGTATATAAGGATTCATGTAATTTTCAGTGAGCTAGTAAGTTGGCTCTTATTCCATCATGCTGAATGCCTGTTTTTCCTAGCTGAGAGTAGTGACTGTTGCCCACTCCCTCCCTACATGGCGAACTAGTTCTCGTCGGGAGAGGAGTTGGATTATTCATCTGTTTACTCAATTTATTGCTACATCCTCACGTATTCACCACTCATTTTTCCCATAATAAATATGTGTAATTGCTATTATCAATTTGAATGATAGTGGTTCTCAAACTGTTGAGATGTGTTCGTTCCCAGGTACGCATTAAAATTCCTCAGATGTAATCAGTAGACAGAGGAAGGAAAAGTAGTACAGTTTATCACTTGGGTGGCGGCTTTGCACAATTGCAACTACTTTACTTAGTGCCATGTCTTGGCACATACCATAGCATTCTATTTTATGCCTCTAAACAAAACTCATCACCTCAGCTACCAACTGCCGGCTTTTGTTTAAAAAGAAACTAACCTAACATATTCTTATCTGTTTTGCAGGAGTTTTCGCACAAGAAACTGAGATCTCCTGACAGACTCACGGAGAGAGAAAACATGATTCCTCGCTGACAAGGTATGACCTATTTTATGATGAGACGCGACAACATATTTCAGGAACCTGGTGAAGTCACTAAACGCTAAAGCGAAGAATTAAACATCACAGGCCTTATTCAAATTTAAATCAGGCGCTTATTTTGATACAAACTTCCCGCGCAGGCTTGGCCGTGTCATACAGTGTGTTCTCTACAAGAAATGCAGTGGAACATTTATTGAGAGAAACTGAGGACGAATGTGTGACAACTCAAACAAGAATATGGGCATACATAGCCCGCTTTTGAAAACTAATAAACAAAATGAACGTGTCTAACAATACGGAGACCGTCGTGGAATCTAAACCTGTTGTCTCCACGGCCGTGGATGCCATGTTGTGTGTTCTAGCCTGCTTGCTCTCAGTTTTCGTCTGCACTGGCAACGTTATGACAATTTTAGCCATCTTTCACACGCCATCTCTGCGGACTGTAGCCAACACTTACGTTGCTAGCTTGGCTGCTGCAGACTTTGTTGTTGGGCTCACCTTAATCCTTTTGGCCCTGTTCTTGCTTCCAACCACAAGAGTAAACCTGTTCTACCGCTCCATCAACTTATGTGTCCTCATGCAGGGTCTAAATATTGGCATGACGGCCGTGTCGGCCATTCACATGACTATAATCTCTGTAGACCGTTATCTATACATCTCTACGCCATACACTTATCATCGGCTGATTACCAAGAAGGTTGTCGTGTGTTCAATATCTTCGGCCTGGACGTTCGGCATAATCTATAGTATACTACCTCAGTTTATTCACAAACCTTACGGTAAAGTACCAGTTTGTGATGTTACAGACGTGCTGCCAATACAGTATCTCTTCTACACGACTGCTGCCGTCTATTGGACATTAGTTGCCATCATTGTTCTCATGTATTCCCTGATTTTGCACACGGCTGTCAAACAGAGGAAAGCTATTCGTTCTTCAGCAAATGCCGGCACTGATATTAGAGGTAAGACTATCTTTCTGTCTCTCTGCTGGACTATCTGTCTCCCTGTCTGCTGGCTTGTCTGTCTCCCTGTCTGCTGGTCTGTCTCTCCATCTGCATGTTGGTTTGTCTGTCTACATGCCCGTAGTCTGTCTGTCTACCTGTCTGGTGGTCTATCTATCTACATGCTTTGCTGGTCTGCCTGTCTATCTACCTGCCAATCTGTCTCTCTACCTTGTCTGTCTTTCTATCTGCCTGTTGGTCTTTAGTCTGTCTTTCTATCTGCCTGTTTTGGTCTTTCTTGTCTACCTGCATTTTTGTCTGTCTTTCTTTGCGTCTCCTGGTCTATCTGTCTGCGTGCATGTTGGTTTCTCTGTCTATCTGCCTGATAATCTGTCTCTCTTCCTGAATGCTAGTCTGCATCTCTCTCTCCTGCCTGGTGGCCTGTTTGTCTACCTTCTTGATGGTCTGTCTGTATGCCTGCTGATCTATCCATCCATCCATCCATCCATCCATCCATCCATCCATCCATGTGTACATTTCTATATAGTATACTCTGTCTCATCAAACTGTCTGTATTTATCTAACTTCAGAATGTCTTCCGTAGCTAACATTGTACATCATGTTGTTACGTGAGAAGCGAGTGTGCTGGTTAGTTAGTCAAGTAGTTAACCAATCAGGCTTGGCCACGTTCTAACTTATTGTCAGGTCAGTCTGTTAGTCAGACACTGACTTTCAGTCAGGTCAGTCTGTTAGTCGGACACTGACTTTCAGTCAGGTCAGTCTGTTAGTCGGACACTCAATTTCAGTCAGGTCAGTCTGTTAGTCAGACACTGACTTTCAGTCAGGTCAGTCTATTAATCGGACAATGACGTCATCTGCTGCGTTTCCTCTTTGAACTCTGAACAAATCCGTGCCGGGAGACACCTCCCCCCCCTACCTTGGTGCATCTTCAGTGTACAGAGACTGATGACACTAGTTCTATGTTGGTTTGCAGTTATTTCTGAATCCTGAACTTGACGTTCACACCAGACATCATCAGGCAATAGAACTTGACGTTCACACCAAACATCATCAGAAACTAGAACATCCTACTCCCTTATGTTTCCCTCTAAAAATAGATGATACGTCATAGTGTGTGTTCAAATCCACCGTCCTACCGTGTCATATCAGCCGGTAAATAGTCTGTGTTGTTCGTATTTATTCCTCTTGTCTGCCCTTTCATTTTCAGAAACATCAGACTGTCATGGGAGAAAAATGAAAGTGATTGTACATAGTGCCTAATTCTGTATTGATGAAAACTGTTCTCTCTCTCTCTGTTGAACAAACATGAAAACTGTTATCTCTCTCTGTTGAACAAACATGAAAACTGTTCTTTCTCTCTGTTGAACAAACATGAAAACTGTTCTTTCTCTCTGTCTGCTGGTCTGTCTCTCCATCTGCATGTTGGTTTGTCTGTCTACATGCCCGTAGTCTGTCTGTCTACCTGTCTGGTGGTCTATCTATCTACATGCTTTGCTGGTCTGCCTGTCTATCTACCTGCCAATCTGTCTCTCTACCTTGTCTGTCTTTCTATCTGCCTGTTGGTCTTTAGTCTGTCTTTCTATCTGCCTGTTGGTCTTTAGTCTGTCTTTCTATCTGCCTGTTGGTCTTTAGTCTGTCTTTCTATCTGCCTGTTGGTCTTTAGTCTGTCTTTCTATCTGCCTGTTGGTCTTTAGTCTGTCTTTCTATCTGCCTGTTGGTCTTTAGTCTGTCTTTCTATCTGCCTGTTGGTCTTTAGTCTGTCTTTCTATCTGCCTGTTGGTCTTTAGTCTGTCTTTCTATCTGCCTGTTGGTCTTTAGTCTGTCTTTCTATCTGCCTGTTGGTCTTTAGTCTGTCTTTCTATCTGCCTGTTGGTCTTTAGTCTGTCTTTCTATCTGCCTGTTGGTCTTTAGTCTGTCTTTCTATCTGCCTGTTGGTCTTTAGTCTGTCTTTCTATCTGCCTGTTGGTCTTTAGTCTGTCTTTCTATCTGCCTGTTGGTCTTTAGTCTGTCTTTCTATCTGCCTGTTGGTCTTTAGTCTGTCTTTCTATCTGCCTGTTGGTCTTTAGTCTGTCTTTCTATCTGCCTGTTGGTCTTTAGTCTGTCTTTCTATCTGCCTGTTGGTCTTTAGTCTGTCTTTCTATCTGCCTGTTGGTCTTTAGTCTGTCTTTCTATCTGCCTGTTGGTCTTTAGTCTGTCTTTCTATCTGCCTGTTGGTCTTTAGTCTGTCTTTCTATCTGCCTGTTGGTCTTTAGTCTGTCTTTCTATCTGCCTGTTGGTCTTTAGTCTGTCTTTCTATCTGCCTGTTGGTCTTTAGTCTGTCTTTCTATCTGCCTGTTGGTCTTTAGTCTGTCTTTCTATCTGCCTGTTGGTCTTTAGTCTGTCTTTCTATCTGCCTGTTGGTCTTTAGTCTGTCTTTCTATCTGCCTGTTGGTCTTTAGTCTGTCTTTCTATCTGCCTGTTGGTCTTTAGTCTGTCTTTCTATCTGCCTGTTGGTCTTTAGTCTGTCTTTCTATCTGCCTGTTGGTCTTTAGTCTGTCTTTCTATCTGCCTGTTGGTCTTTAGTCTGTCTTTCTATCTGCCTGTTGGTCTTTAGTCTGTCTTTCTATCTGCCTGTTGGTCTTTAGTCTGTCTTTCTATCTGCCTGTTGGTCTTTAGTCTGTCTTTCTATCTGCCTGTTGGTCTTTAGTCTGTCTTTCTATCTGCCTGTTGGTCTTTAGTCTGTCTTTCTATCTGCCTGTTGGTCTTTAGTCTGTCTTTCTATCTGCCTGTTGGTCTTTAGTCTGTCTTTCTATCTGCCTGTTGGTCTTTAGTCTGTCTTTCTATCTGCCTGTTGGTCTTTAGTCTGTCTTTCTATCTGCCTGTTGGTCTTTAGTCTGTCTTTCTATCTGCCTGTTGGTCTTTAGTCTGTCTTTCTATCTCTGTTGAACAAACATGAAAACTGTTCTTTCTCTCTGTTGAACAAACATGAAAACTGTTCTTTCTCTCTGTTGAACAAACATGAAAACTGTTCTTTCTCTCTGTTGAACAAACATGAAAACTGTTCTTTCTCTCTGTTGAACAAACATGAAAACTGTTCTTTCTCTCTGTTGAACAAACATGAAAACTGTTCTTTCTCTCTGTTGAACAAACATGAAAACTGTTATCTCTCTGTTGAACAAACATGAAAACTGTTCTTTCTCTCTGTTGAACAAACATGAAAACTGTTATCTCTCTGTTGAACAAACATGAAAACTGTTCTCTCTCTGTTGAACAAACATGAAAACTGTTCTTTCTCTCTGTTGAACAAACATGAAAACTGTTATCTCTCTGTTGAACAAACATGAAAACTGTTATCTCTCTGTTGAACAAACATGAAAACTGTTCTGTCTCTGTTGAACAAACATGAAAAATGTTCTCTCTCTGTTGAACAAACATGAAAACTGTTATCTCTCTGTTGAACAAACATGAAAACTGTTATCTCTCTGTTGAACAAACATGAAAACCGTTCTCTCTCTGTTGAACAAACATGAAAAATGTTCTCTCTCTGTTGAACAAACATGAAAACTGTTCTCTCTCTCTGTTGAACAAACATGAAAAATGTTCTCTCTCTCTCTATTGAACAAACATGAAAACTATTCTCTCTCTGTTAAACAAACATGAAAACTGTTCTCTCTCTGTTAAACAAACATGAATTTTTGTCAGTGTTTTCGTTTAGCCTCTCAAAGTGCAGACGTGAGTGCAGACGTGAGTGCACTTTTGTGTTGCCAGCCGTACAGCTAATTTAACAAATTAATTACGGCTTGTTAGTTTATGTCTTGTATTGCTATGCACTGGCTGCCTGTGTAGCTGTGTACTGTTTGTCTGTGTAGCTGTGCATTGTGTGTGTAGCTGTGCATTGTGTGTGTAGCTGTATACTGTGTGATTTTCTGTTTATATACATGCAAAACATGATAGTACTTGAACTTTTCTCTATGTAGGTCAAACAAATGGGCTGAGAAAGGGCACTATGAGGAGTGTGAAGTTCTTCCTGACAGTGTTTGGCGTCTTCTTCGTCTGTCTGACACCTATTCTGGTCTGCATGGGGGTCGACTACTACACCAATGTTCCTGCTGACCTCTACCGCTTCCTGAACTTGCTGGCCTTGACCAACTCTGGGATGAACTTCCTCATCTACGGAGCTCTGAACCGCCAGTTCAGACGCGCCTTCCTGAGGATGGCGAGAATTAAGCCGCTCTGCCAGGAAACTAGGACTCCCGTGTTTTCATTGACCCATTCCTTGGACTTTACTGGCTCACATTTTTAACGTTTGTTAAGTTCGATCTGTTAATTTGCTTGTTTCGTGTAAGTTTGAATGAGGAAGATTCAAGCCTAATTCAGTGCGTGAATGGCGACGCTCACAAATGTGAAAAGCAATATCAGATAAGTTACTGTTAGAAATCTGTGGAAGGCTGAATAAAAATATCGGGTAAAAGATGATAAATTGAGTATTAAAAAAAAAGAAAACAATCTTTTTTTTTTGTGGAAAATATTACATAAATACAACATGTTCATGTAAATACTTCACTTTCCCGATTTTACTGCAAATATCTTGCTTTCTGATTTACACCAGCTCTACTGCTTTCCGAATTTTTCCGGAAATTACTTTCATGATTAATTAATATCTGCTGTTTTATGGATTGTCTGTTTTCCTCAATCATACAAACTGCTCTTTGTCTGTGTGTTCTCCCACATTTGTTGTTTTTGACTAAAGCAGACAGAAGCAGAGCTACAAGATTTCTGTCTGACTGCCAGGAAGGCTTGTTTATACTATTTTCACTTTTTCAAAAAGTAGTTCAGAAACTGAATGGATGCAAGCTAATATTGGTCGTAATATCAAGCTAATATTGGTCGTAATATCAAGCTAATATTGGTCGTAATATCAAGCTAATACTGGTCGTAATATCAAGATTTTCTGAAAGAAAAAGAAAGGGGAAGGAAGATGTGAAATATAAAACTTGGCATATGCCTTAGCATTCCCTTCCATGCCAAAAATACTCCAAACATTCATGGTGTGGGTAGCGTAGAGTAGACTGGCACATACATGTACTTGGGAAACAGTTGGACACAGTACAGCAACAGAAAACAGTAGGACACAGTACAGGAACAGAAAACAGTAGGACACAGTACAGGAACAGAAAACAGTAGGACACAGTACAGGAAAAGAAAACAGTAGGACACAGTACAGCAACAGAAAACAGTAGGACACAGTACAGGAAAAGAAAACAGTAGGACGCAGTACAACAACAGAAAACTGTAGGAGGCAATACAGCAACAGAAAACAGTAGGACACAGTACAGGAAAAGAAAACAGTAGGACACAGTACAGCAACAGAAAACAGTAGGACACAGTACAGGAAAAGAAAACAGTAAGACGCAGTACAGAAACAGAAAACAGTACTGCACGGTTAGTCTCAAACATACAGAATACTTCAGATGTAAGACAAATAAGAATAGTGAGAGAATGACCGAGACTCGAACCACGGACCCCAGTAGAACCAGTAACCATGGCTCTGAAAATACAAGATGGCCGAATGGATAGTGCATTTGCTTGTCTTCCTGGAACCCGTGGTTCGGATTATTTCTATAAGTGCTTTTTTTTCTAGACCAACCACGCAACACCACAGTCTAGCACTGCCCATCTTGCTGTTTCCTATAATTTCCTAAACATGTGCCTCTAATTAACATTGAAGCTATCATTTGCTGTCCGCAATCACCGAGCACTGTAGACAGCAAGTTCTTCACTACGGTGAATCGTTTCACGAAACTCGCGGGCTAACGAACCCGAGTTGGTGCTGGTAAACACTTTCTTTTTCTCTATCGGCAAAACTTCTCTTCACGGTTTTTTTTTCCCGTGTAGCAATCTATGCAAACATTTGATGAGGTTTTGTAAGCTTCAGAGAAAATGAGAAAAACTCTTGTCTGTTTTTGGTGCACTACTTTCTTCTTCTTCTTCTTGGAGCTACGCGCGGGTGTTCTCTGCAGCCGATATAGTGAAGATATTGAAGCACAGCTGAACTGAGAATGTATAAAATAGGAAAAAGTAGGAGCAGCTTTATTACTTAACGATTACAAAGTTGTGACGTTTCGTCGTGAGCCTTAATCATGCAAAAACATACAGGACGAATAAACAGAGAGAGGAGATAAAGTAAAGATTCACATGAAAACTATTAAAAAAAATTTTTTTTAAAAGAGTTTCCTGACACACACCGCCTGACAAGTCACACCTTACAATTTACAGCTAAGTACTCTTTAAAAAAATGTTTTTAAAAAATAGTATTCATGTGAATCTTTACTTTATCTCCTCTCTCTATTTCTTCGTCCGGTATGTTTTTGTATGGTTAAGGCTCACGTCGAAACGTCACAACTTTGTAATCGTTAAGTAATACAGCTGCTCCTACTTTTTCCTATTTTATACATTCTGGTATCACAGCTTTACTGCAGTGTTTCGTGTATAGTTGTATACTTATACACTAATTATTGTGAGTTGAACTGAGAGCGGGTTCTTTCCTTCTCTGCGTGGAGCTGAAAAAGCAAAGTGTGTGTGTGTGTACAGTACTTCTTTAGCAGATTCCACCACCATGGGGACTATGGTCATTCTTACCCACTTAGCCACGAAGGGCCTGTTACAACGGAGAGGAGGAACAGGGTCTTGGCTAGCATGTCAAATATGGGTCGCCAAATCGGACAGCGGCTTCAACCGTCAAGCCTTACTATACGTTTCTCTGGGATTTTGTGTAGTATAGATAGATTGTGGGGTTAGTTCTAACGTCATGTTTTATACAAACTGTCTTTCGGTGTGGAAGCTTTAGGAGATGATGATAACGATGATGATTTAAACTACTGCATGAATTCGAAATTAAGACAAAGATATTTGTGACTTAAAAGCACAAATATTACTCATTATACATTTTACAACATAAGATGTACATAATTTAATGGTTTCATGAAATAATCTATCAGTTTGCAATAAAGCTCGCAATGAATGACACAGAGTGATAGTGTTTGTGTTGTTTCACGCGTACGGCAATGTATAGATATTTTCTAATATGTTTCTGGGATAAACTTTGCAAGAAAACATAAATGTTGCATGTTGGTCCAAATTTCTACATTTTTGCTTCTCTGTGTAAGTTGTCATTGCTGCTGACGTTCATTTTATCATTTTATTTGTGTCTGTTCATGTTGTTTCACGGCCATTTCTCACGCTCGTATCTTTAATACAAAACTCTGCCTGGTTGTCTTTCAGTGCTCTACCTCAGGTTGTACTGAGGTTGTTAGTCATGTTCATTACCAACATAGTTGTGAGTTTATTGTAGAGAAGAGCCGAGAAATGTCCGACTGCATAGCTGGTCTAAAAGAGTGGAGAAATATCCGGCTGTGTAGCTGGTCTAAAAGAGTGGAGAAATGTCCGGCTGTGTAGCTGGTCTAAAAGAGCGGAGAAATGTCCGACTGCATAGCTGGTCTAAAAGAGTGGAGAAATATCCGGCTGTGTAGCTGGTCTAAAAGAGTGGAGAAATATCCGGCTGTGTAGCTGGTCTAAAAGAGCGGAGAAATGTCCGGCTGTGTAGCTGGTCTAAAAGAGCGCGTAAATGTCCAGCTGTGTAGCTCATCTAAACCAGTGATTCCAGTCAGGTGACTAGTATTCTTTTCTTTCTCTGGCGTGTAACTTTCTTTTTTCACTATCAGTATCACCACAGCTAGAACAGCGTTAGGGCTGGTGTTAGTCCAGACTAGCACCTCTACTACCATCTCTACTGCTACTGTTAGTACACATTACCACCTGTACTGCTACTATTAGTACAGACTACCTATTCAGCTGTTATCACTTGTACTGTATACTAGTGGTAGTATTTCTGTAGTCAAGGATGGTTTTGTGTAGAAGGCAGTGATAGAACAAACCAAATCAAGGGAGAGTTCCACTTATCTGGACATCCACGTGTATCAGAAGACCTTGAACTAAGACATTGTAATCAACGAAATAAGAAGCACGGAAGATGATAAGTTTGTTCTGAAATCAGGACAACGGTCTCAACAAGGCCAACAAGCAGCTTTGGAAAGGACACTGTAGAGGTGGCTAACATGGAGAGATATATGAAACATGGCGCCCAATGTGAAAGCTTGATTTTCTTCTTATTTCTTCGTCGTCGTTAGCTCAGACATCGACTTTCACAGACGTGACAGAAAGTTTGTCTCTGGGTTTCTACATCACGTAGAGCTCTGAAGCGAACGGAGGTCTGGCTAGGGCCCTGGAAGACATGTTTGTGTCTTTCTACTGGGGGCACAAAAGTTCTGTCGAGCCTTTTTCTAGTTTGTTTTCCTCTTTACTCCTTCAAACAGCAACAAAAGGTTACATGACCAAAATGGACGGGGGTTCTCAACCCAGGCTCCAGCGAACCCTAGGATTCCGTGACGGATCTGTAGGGGATTCTGCCACAGATCGTGACAGATCTCTCCCAGGCACTTCTTAAATAACCACACGGACCCGCTCCTGACAGCCTACTCTTCCTAAACTTTCTACTACGCCGAAAGGCTCTGGCATGGGAGAGTATTGAGTAAATTTTTTTCCTGTCCAGAGAGCCATAATTCAGTCCCCTTTGTCAACCAGAGAGCACTTTTACTGGACAAAATTCACTATCCTTAGATTTTCTTTTCTGTCTACACTTGTTACTTTATTAGAACTGATATATTTTATTTGGGGGTTGGAGGGTCGGGAGGAGGGCATGGGGGAGAAAGAGAAACGAAAAAAGCTGGGGGGGGGGGGGGCTGGGGTATATGAAGCAAAAAACGAGTGGCGGGAAATAAGCAGGGGGAGATTTAAAAAAGAATGTTCCAAGGGTTCATGCGAGGGTGAAGGCCGTCTTGAGATATCAGTTTTTGTTTAAAAACATGTGCCCGTGACCTTGGAAATACGGTCCCTGGTGTGCTTTAGTGGCATGGAAACGGGAATTTTATTTTTACCTTTATACTGCATATTGTTTGAAAGTTTTTTTTTTAGCATTAAAAGCAGTTTTTAAATGTAAAAAATGGCCATCTCTCAAAGGTTACATTTGTTTTACTAGAATGTAAAGGACAGCTCCTTCTCTAGAGAGTTTACTGTGCTCAACATCACGTGACTAAACCCAGGAACCGTGTCAATGGGCACTTACTAAACAGGTACCAGAAAGTTTCAGTTCCTACAAAACGAGAAGTGACCAGCTTTGGTCACCACATCTGCTGTCCAGCTTTGGTCATCACATCTGCTGTCCAGCTGTGGTTATCACATCTGCTGTCCAGCTATGGTCATCACATCTGCTGTCCAGCTATGGTTATCACATCTGCTGTATGACTATGGTCATCACATCTGCTGTCCAGCTATGGTTATCACATCTGCTGTCCAGCTATGGTTATCATATATGCTGTCCAGCTATGGTCATCACATCTGATGTCCAGCTCTGGTCATCACATCTGCTGTCCAGCTATGGTCATCACATCTGCTGTCCAGCTATGGTCATCACATCTGCTTTGGTCAGTATGTTAGTTGTGTTGCCTGGTATTGTCTCTTCATGGAAGTAGCATGGCTCATTGAATCTGCTTGTGCCTTCTTTCTTTCTCTAACTTTATACATTAGAAAACAGTGGATTTTATTTTTCATTGTGTGTTAGTTTCTTTTAGGTTTGTACAGACAAGCGCTCTTTCTTTGCTCTTTCTTATTTCAGATGATAGAGTATTTGTATCTTGGTAATTTTCAGAAACTAAAAAACAAAGTAAACATTATACTCGAGGTTTTCTCATTTTTCTTTGAAAGTCACGATAATGAATGATGCTCTGGTCATTGCTGTCATAGCCGTTCGGTAACTGATTGTATTCATCTACTGAAAGTGTCCATCAACTGACTGTGTCCATCAACTGACTGTGTCCATCAACTGATTGTATTCACCACCTGACTGTGTCCATCAACTGATTGTATTCACCACCTGACTGTGTCCATCAACTGACTGTATTCACCACCTGACTGTGTCCATCAACTGATTGTATTCACCACCTGACTGTGTCCATCAACTGATTGTATTCACCACCTGACTGTGTCCATCAACTAATTGTGTCCATCAACTGATTGTATTCATCAACTAATTGTGTCCATCAACTAATTGTGTCCATCAACTGATTGTATTCATCAACTGATTGTATTCATCAACTGATTGTGCCCATAAACTAATTGTGCCATCAATTGATTGTATTCATAAACGTACAGTGATGTTTTATGTCTTTTTCTCTATCGGCAAAACTTCTCTTCACGGTTTTTTTTTCCCGTGTAGCAATCTATGCAAACATTTGATGAGGTTTTGTAAGCTTCAGAGAAAATGAGAAAAACTCTTGTCTGTTTTTGGTGCACTACCTTTTTCTTCTTCTTCTTCTTGGAGCTACGCGCGGGTGTTCTCTGCAGCCGATATAGTGAAGATATTGAAGCACAGCTGAACTGAGAATGTATAAAATAGGAAAAAGTAGGAGCAGCTTTATTACTTAACGATTACAAAGTTGTGACGTTTCGGCGTGAGCCTTAATCATACAAAAACATACAGGACGAATAAACAGAGAGAGAGGAGATAAAGTAAAGATTCACATGAAAACTATTAAAAAAAATTTTTTTTAAAAGAGTTTCCTGACACACACCGCCTGACAAGTCAACCTTACAATTTACAGCTAAGTACTCTTTAAAAAAATGTTTTTAAAAAATAGTATTCATGTGAATCTTTACTTTATCTCCTCTCTCTATTTCTTCGTCCTGTATGTTTTTGTATGATTAAGGCTCACGTCGAAACGTCACAACTTTGTAATCGTTAAGTAATAAAGCTGCTCCTACTTTTTCCTATTTTATACATTCTGGTATCACAGCTTTACTGCAGTGTTTCGTGTATAGTTGTATACTTATACACTAATTATTGTGAGTTGAACTGAGAGCGGGTTCTTTCCTTCTCTGCGTGGAGCTGAAAAAGCAAAGTGTGTGTGTGTGTGTACAGTACTTCTTTAGCAGATTCCACCACCATGGGGACTATGGTCATTCTTACCCACTTAGCCACGAAGGGCCTGTTACAACGGAGAGGAGGAACAGGGTCTTGGCTAGCATGTCAAATATGGGTCGCCAAATCGGACAGCGGCTTCAACCGTCAAGCCTTACTATACGTTTCTCTGGGATTTTGTGTAGTATAGATAGATTGTGGGGTTAGTTCTAACGTCATGTTTTATACAAACTGTCTTTCGGTGTGGAAGCTTTAGGAGATGATGATAACGATGATGATTTAAACTACTGCATGAATTCGAAATTAAGACAAAGATATTTGTGACTTAAAAGCACAATATTACTCATTATACATTTTACAACATAAGATGTACATAATTTAATGGTTTCATGAAATAATCTATCAGTTTGCAATAAAGCTCGCAATGAGTGACACAGAGTGATAGTGTTTGTGTTGTTTCACGCGTACGGCAATGTAAGTATTTTCTAATATGTTCTGGGATAAACTTTGCAAGAAAACATAAATGTTGCATGTTGGTCCAAATTTCTACATTTTTGCTTCTCTGTAGTTGTCATGCTGCTGACGTTCATTTTATCATTTTATTTGTGTCTGTTCATGTTGTTTCACGAGACATGAAACTTTTTTCTCCGCAAAAAAGCAGCACAAATTACTCTAGCATCTCAGTCATAGACAACTTCAGTGAGAGTAGTACAGCTTCAGTGAGAGTAGTACAGCTTCAGTGAGAGTAGTACAGCTTCAGTGAGAGTAGTACAGCTTCAGTGAGAGTAGTACAGCTTCAGTGAGAGTAGTACAGCTTCAGTGAGAGTGGTACCGCTTCAGTGAGAGTAGTACAGCTTCAGTGAGAGTGGTACCACTTCAGTGAGAATAGTACAGCTTCAGGGAGTGGGGGAGTTTTGCAGCAGCTTACGAGATGTCTTTGCCTTGGTCGTAGGTGTATAAACAGTGTCTCTAAGTAGGTTAAGTTTTGCCATGTTCTGCATGATGACCATGTTTGCCGAGATACCTGCTTTCTTAAGTCACCATCTAGGAGGAATTTTGCCATGTTCTGCATGATGATCATGTTTGCTGAGATACTTGCTTTCTTAAGTCACCATCTAGGAGGAATTTTGCCATGTTCTGCATGATGATCATGTTTGCTGAGATACCTGCTTTCTTAAGTCACCATCTAGGAGGAATTTTGCCATGTTCTGCATGATGATCATGTTTGCTGAGATACCTGCTTTCTTAAGTCACCATCTAGGAGGAATTTTGCCATGTTCTGCATGATGATCATGTTTGCTGAGATACCTGCTTTCTTAAGTCACCATCTAGGAGGAATTTTGCCATGTTCTGCATGATGATCATGTTTGCTGAGATACCTGCTTTCTTAAGTCACCATCTAGGAGGAATTTTGCCATGGTCTGCATGATGATCATGTTTGCCGAGATACCTGCTTTCTTAAGTCACCATCTAGGAGGCTTAGTGGTAAAGACTGGTGACCTGGTAACCCACACAATTAACATACGCATGTATGCATATTTAAACCCATGTATTTTATGGACATATTTTAGAATGATAAATCTAAGTTTTGTCATAGAAGCAGCAGTCAAAATTGAGAAAAGACTGGTTTTCTGGTTGACTGGTACAACAGGACAAGGCAAAAGTGCCACTTGAAGCTGCATATTTAATAGGAAACCACGTCTGACTCCATCTTACAACTTCTCAAAAACGTGGAAGGTTTTGTTTAGCTGTGGCCTGTTTGAAAACTACCTGCTGGAGGTTACCGACAGTCAAAACACTGGGAACTCACCTGTGCCGAAGACATGGAGAAAGTAGAAAAAAAATATATGTAACAAATATATAACAAAGTGTTACAGGCGTATTGATGTGTTTGTCACAAAATCTGATGCTCTTTGTCGCAATATCTGGTGATAAGATTCACAAATGAAGATAAATCATCACTGGATGATAGCAGACACAAGCTTGGAGAGAAATAGGTCAAGCTTTTTTTGCGCCTTCAGAGGAGAGAACTTTGGTGTCTTCAGAGGAGAGAGAGAACTTTGGTGTCTTCAGAGGAAAGAACTTTGGTGTCTTCAGAGGAAAGAACTTTGGTGTCTTCAGAGGAAAGAACTGTGGTGTCTTCAGAGGAAAGAACTTTGGTGTCTTCAGAGGAAAGAACTTTGGTGTCTTCAGAGGAGAGATCTTGTAACTGTGACACATGAAGAAGATTTGTGCTTCAAGAGAGATGTAAAAAAACAGGAGAACTAGAGAAGTTGTGCAAAGAATGTCATGAGAGGCTTGTGTTGTTGAACAACATAGGAGGGACGAGAAGAAGAAAAGAGAACAGAGACAAGACGTACTGAATCTTGCAGGGGATTCACCCAGCAGCCTTGGGAGATACAATTCTGCCTGATTTTGTGAAAGCTAAAACTGAGTGTGAAAAGCTGATACTGGAACTGAAAGCTCCACAGCTGATAGAGAATTAAAAAAATCATTGTATTGCATATTAAGAAAGATATGCCAGAAATGGTGTCTTACAGTAAAAGTTTAATAATCCGGTGGTATCGAGTTTAGCCCCACCGCTGGGATATTTTCTGCTGCACACCGAAAAAAGGCCCCAGGGTTCACCCAGCTTCTAAAAAAAGGATACCAGAGAAATCTGGGAAGGTAAAACGTCCAGGCATGATACCGACCACATGACACTTTCACGTGCCGAGGGTCATGGAAAATACCGGCCTAGCACTGTATTCCCCAGTTGCCCTGATGGCAGGGAAACGGGAATTTTACCTTTTACATTTACCTTACAGTAATTAGAGATTGAGAAAAGAATTCAAGATCTGAAGATTGAGCCACCTGCATCGACCCAAAATATCTCACACAGACGAGTGTCCATGTGGCAGTGGAGTCCAGACTCAAGAACATAATCCTACAAGATGCCAAACCATGCAGGCCTGAGGCGTGAGACATGGCAGAGGACACGCTTCGGGCGGCAAAAGCTTTGGGCTCCTATCATGATCTGGAGAGGAATGTGGGCTTTGCCATTTCCACAGGAATCAGGATCTGAAATGACCAATAACCTCGAACGAAGAAGAAGAATGAAGATTGAGAGAAAAACTGAAGACAAAGACTGTGATGTGCTTAGTGATCTTAAAGAGCTGGTGGAGAAAGTGAAAAATAACATTAATTTTGTGGTTGAACTTCAATATCTGGGCAAGAAACTGGAAAATACCAGAGATGCTAAGAGTGTCTGGGCAGGAAACTGGAAAATACCAGATATGATAAGAGCTTCTGGGCAAGAAACTGGAAAATACCAGAGATGATAAGAGCGTCTGGGCAAGAAACTGGAAAATATCAGAGATGATAAGAGCTTCTGGGCAAGAAACTGGAAAATACCAGAGATGATAAGAGCTTCTGGGCAAGAAACTGGAAAATACCAGAGATGATAAGAGCTTCTGGGCAAGAAACTGGAATATACCAGAGATGATAAGAGCGTTTGGGCTCATGTGAAAACATTAATTGGTGGAGCACTCGTTCTTGCTACTTCTCCTGTAGGAGTGATGCTGCTGCATTAATGCTGCCACGTGCAGTAGATGCTGCCATTGACAAGTGGGATACATCACACAAAAGAGAAAGCGGTGAATAACACCAGTGTTACGTAACTGACTGAAGTATATAGCGCGTGGATTAACTTTAAAAGACAGAACACAGTATAGGAAGGTTACATTTTTGTCACTAACCATTGCGACAATACACATAAATATACGTGAGGAAAGATCTATGTTTGCTGTGAGGAAAGATCTATGTTTGCTGTGAGGAAAGATCTATGTTTGCTGTGAGGAAAGATCTATGTTTGCTGTGAGACCACCTCTACAACTACTATTATTACAGACTACCACCTCTACAACTACTATTATTACAGACTACCACCTCTACAACTATTATTATTACAGACTACCACCTCTACAACTACTATTATTACAGACTACCACCTCTACAACTACTATTATTACAGACTACCACCTCTACAACTATTAGTACAAACTACCACCTCTACAACTACTATTATTACAGACTACCACCTCTACAATTACTATTATTACAGACTACCACCTCTACAACTATTAGTACAAACTACCGCCTCTACAACTACTATTATTACAGACTACCACCTCTACAACTATTAGTACAAACTACCACCTCTACAACTACTATTAGTACAGACTACCACCTCTACAACTATTAGTACAAACTACCACCTCTACAACTACTATTATTACAAACTACCACCTCTACAACTACTATTATTACAAACTACCACCTCTACAACTACTATTAGTACAAACTACCACCTCTACAACTACTATTATTACAGACTACCACCTCTACAACTACTATTAGTACAGACTACCACCTTTACAATTACTATTAGTACAGACTACCACCTCTATCACTGTTATTATTACAGACTACCACCTCTACCCCTACTATTAGTCCAGACTACCACCTCTACCGCTACTATTAGTACAGACTACCACCTCTATCACTACTATTAGTACAGACTACCACCTCTATCACTGCTATTAGTACAGACTACCACCTCTATCACTACTATTAGTACAGACTACCACCTTTACTGCTACTATTAGTACAGACTACCACCTCTACCGCTACTATTAGTACAGACTACCACCTCTATCACTACTATTAGTACAGACTACCACCTCTATCACTACTATTAGTACAGACTACCACCTCTACCGCTACTATTAGTACAGACTACCACCTCTATCACTACTATTAGTACAGACTACCACCTCTATCACTACTATTAGTACAGACTACCACATCTATCACTACTATTAGTACAGACTACCACCTTTACTGCTACTATTAGTACAGACTACCACCTCTACCGCTACTATTAGTACAGACTACCACCTCTACCGCTACTCTTAGTACAGACTACCACCTCTATCACTAATATTAGTACAGACTACCACCTCTATCACTACTATTAGTACAGACTACCACCTCTATCACTACTATTACTACAGACTACCACCTCTAACACTATTATTATTACAGACTACCACCTCTATCACTACTATTACTACAGACTACCACCTCTAACACTATTATTATTACAGACTACCACCTCTACTGCTACTATTAGTACAGACTACCACCTCTACCGCTACTCTTAGTACAGATTACCACCTCTACCGCTACTATTAGTACAGACTACCACCTCTACTGCTACTCTTAGTACAGACTACCACCTCTACCGCTACTCTTAGTACAGACTACCACCTCTGCCGCTACTCTTAGTACAGACTACCACCTCTGCTGCTACTCTTAGTACAGACTACCACCTCTACCGCTACTCTTAGTACAGACTACCACCTCTACCGCTACTCTTAGTACAGACTACCACCTCTACCGCTACTATTACTACAGACTACCACCTCTACCGCTACTATTAGTACAGACTACCACCTCTACTGCTACTATTAGTACAGACTACCACCTCTACCGCTACTCTTAGTACAGACTACCAGCTCTACCGCTACTATTATTACAGACTACCAGCTCTACTGCTACTCTTAGTACAGACTATCACCTCTACCGCTACTCTTAGTACAGACTACCACCTCTACTGCTACTATTAGTACAGACTACCACCTCTACTGCTACTCTTAGTACAGACTATCACCTCTACCGCTACTATTAGTACAGACTACCACCTCTACTGCTACTATTAGTACAGACTACCACCTCTATCACTAATATTAGTACAGACTACCACCTCTATCACTACTATTAGTACAGACTACCACCTCTATCACTACTATTACTACAGACTACCACTCTAACACTATTATTATTACAGACTACCACCTCTCACTACTATTACTACAGACTACCACCTCTAACACTATTATTATTACAGACTACCACCTTTACTGCTACTATTAGTACAGACTACCACCTCTACCGCTACTCTTAGTACAGATTACCACCTCTACCGCTACTATTAGTACAGACTACCACTCTACTGCTACTCTTAGTACAGACTACCACCTCTACCGCTACTCTTAGTACAGACTACCACCTCTGCCGCTACTCTTAGTACAGACTACCACCTCTGCTGCTACTCTTAGTACAGACTACCACCTCTACCGCTACTCTTAGTACAGACTACCACCTCTACCGCTACTCTTAGTACAGACTACCACCTCTACCGCTACTATTACTACAGACTACCACCTCTACCGCTACTATTAGTACAGACTACCACCTCTACTGCTACTATTAGTACAGACTACCACCTCTACCGCTACTCTTAGTACAGACTACCAGCTCTACCGCTACTATTATTACAGACTACCAGCTCTACTGCTACTCTTAGTACAGACTATCACCTCTACCGCTACTCTTAGTACAGACTACCACCTCTACTGCTACTATTAGTACAGACTACCACCTCTACTGCTACTCTTAGTACAGACTATCACCTCTACTGCTACTATTAGTACAGACTACCACCTCTACTGCTACTATTAGTACAGACTACCACCTCTACTGCTACTATTAGTACAGACTACCACCTCTACTGCTACTATTAGTACAGACTACCACCTCTACTGCTACTATTAGTACAGACTACCACCTCTACTGCTACTATTAGTACAGACTACCACCTCTACTGCTACTCTTAGTACAGACTATCACCTCTACCGCTACTCTTAGTACAGACTACCACCTCTACTGCTACTATTAGTACAGACTACCACCTCTACTGCTACTATTAGTACAGACTACCACCTCTACTGCTACTATTAGTACAGACTACCACCTCTACCGCTACTCTTAGTACAGACTACCACCTCTACTTCTACTGTTAGTACAGACTACCACCTCTACTTCTACTGTTAGTACAGACTACCACCTCTACTTCTACTGTTAGTATAGACTACCACCTCTACTTCTACTGTTAGTACAGACTACCACCTCTACTTCTACTGTTAGTACAGACTACCACCTCTACTTCTACTGTTAGTACAGACTACCACCTCAACTTCTACTGTTAGTATAGACTACCACCTCTACTTCTACTGTTAGTACAGACTACCACCTCTACTTCTACTGTTAGTACAGACTACCACCTCTACTGCTACTATTAGTACAGACTACCACCTCTACTGCTACTATTAGTACAGACTACCACCTCTACTTCTACTATTAGTACAGACTACCACCTCTACTTCTACTATTAGTACAGACTACCACCTCTACCGCTACTATTAGTACAGACTACCACCTCTACTGCTACTATTAGTACAGACTACCACCTCTATCACTACTATTACTACAGACTACCACCTCTACTGCTACTATTAGTACAGACTACCACCTCTACCCCTACTATTAGTACAGACTACCACCTCTACCGCTACTATTAGTACAGACTACCACCTCTACTGCTACTATTAGTACAGACTACCACCTCTACCGCTATTCTTAGTACAGACTACCACCTCTACCGCTGCTCTTAGTACAGACTACCACCTCTACCGCTATTCTTAGTACAGACTACCACCTCTACCGCTACTATTAGTACAGACTACCACCTCTACCGCTACTCTTAGTACAGACTACCACCTCTACCGCTATTCTTAGTACAGACTACCACCTCTACCGCTACTATTAGTACAGACTACCACCTCTACCGCTATTCTTAGTACAGACTACCACCTTTTCCGCTACTATTAGTACAGACTACCACCTCTACCGCTACTCTTAGTACAGACTACCGCTACTCTTAGTACAGACTACCACCTCTACCACTATTCTTAGTACAGACTACCACCTCTACCGCTACTCTTAGTACAGACTACCACCTCTACCGCTACTCTTAGTACAGACTACCACCTCTACCGCTACTCTTAGTACAGACTATCACCTCTACCGCTACTCTTAGTACGGACTACCACTTCTACCGCTTCTCTCAGTACAGACTACCACCTCTACCGCTACTCTTAGTACAGACTACCACCTCTACCGCTACTCTTAGTACAGACTACCACGTCTACCGCTACTCTTAGTACAGACTACCACCTCTACCGCTACTCTTAATACAGACTACCACCTCTACCGCTACTCTTAGTACAGACTACCACCTCTACCGCTACTCTTAGTACAGACTACCACCTCTACCGCTACTCTTAGTACAGACTACCACTTCTACCGCTACTCTTAGTACAGACTACCACCTCTACCGCTACTCTTAGTACAGACTACCACCTCTACCGCTACTCTTAGTACAGACTACCACCTCTACCGCTACTCTTAGTACAGACTACCGCCTCTACCGCTACTCTTAGTACAGACTACCGCCTCTACCGCTACTCTTAGTACAGACTACCACCTCTACCGCTACTCTTAGTACAGACTACCACCTCTACCGCTTCTCTCAGTACAGACTACCACCTCTACCGCTACTATTAGTACAGACTACCACCTCTATCACTACTATTAGTACAGACTACCACCTCTACTGCTACTATTAGTACAGACTACCACTTCTACTGCTACTATTAGTACAGACTACCACCTCTACTGCTACTATTAGTACAGACTACCACCTCTACTGCTACTATTAGTACAGACTACCACCTCTACCACTACTATTAGTACAGACTCCCTATTCAGCTGTTATCACTTGTGCTATATACTAGTGGTAGTATTTCTCTAGTCAAGGACGGTTTTGTGTCGAAGGCAGCGATAGAACAAACCAAAATGAAGGGAGCTGTTCCACTTATCTGGACATCCACGTGTATCAGAAGACCTTGAACTAAGACATTGTAATCAACGAAATAAGAGGCGCGAAAGATGATAAGTTTGTTCTGAAATCAGGACAACGGTCTCAACAAGGCCAACAAGCAGCTTTGGAAAGGACACTGTAGAGGTGGCTAACATGGAGAGATATATGAAACATGGCGCCCAATGTGAAAGCTTGATTTTCTTCTTTTTTCTTCGTCGTCGTTAGCTCAGACATCGACTTTCACAGATGTGACAGAAAGTTCGTCTCTGGATTTCTACATCACGTAGAGCTCTGAAGTGAACGGAGGTCTGGCTAGAGCCCTGGAAGACATGTTTGTGTCTTTCTGCGTCGGATACAAAAGCTCTGTCGAGCCTTTTTCTAGTTTGCTTTCCTCTTTACTCCTTCAAACAGCAAGAAAAGGTTACATGACCGAAATTGACAGGGTTTCTCAACCCAGGCTCCAGCGAACCCTAGGATTCCGTGACGGATCTGTAGAGATTCTGCCACAGATCGTGACAGATCTCTCCCAGGCACTTCTTAAATAACCACACGGACCTGCTCCTGACAGCCTACTCTTCCTAAACTTTCTACTACGCTGAAAGGCTCTGGCATGGGAGAGTACTGAGTAAATTTTTTGCCTGTCCAGAGAGACATAATTCAGTCCCTTGTGTCAATCGGAGACCACTTTTACTGGACAAAATTCTCTATCCTCAGATTTTCGTTTCTGCCTACATTTGTTACTTTATCAGAATTGATATATTTTACTTGGGGGGGGGGGGGGTGGAGTTTGGGTGGGGGGTTGGGAGGAGGCATGGGGGGGGGGGGGAAGGGTATATGAAGCAAAAAATGAGTGGCGGGAAATAAGCAGGGGGAGATTTAAAAAAAAATGTTCCAAGGGTTCCTGCGAGGGTGAAGGCCGTCTTAAGATATCAATTTTTTTCCCATGACCTTGGAAATACGGTCCCTGGTGTATTTTAGTGGCATGGAAACAGGAATTTTACTTTTACCTTTATACTGCTTATATATACTGTTTATTGTTTGAAAGTTTTTTTTTTAGCATTAAAAACAGTTTTCAAATGTTAGAAATGGCCATCTCCCAAAGGTTACATTCGTTTTACAAGAATGTAAAGGACAGCCCCTTCTCTAGAGAGTCTACTGTGCTCAACATCACGTGACTAAATCCAGGAACCGTGTCAATGGGCACTTACTAAACAGGTACCAGAAAGTTTCAGTTCCTACAAAACGAGAAGTGTCCAGCTTTGGTTATCACATCTGCTGTCCAGCTTTGGTCATCACATCTGCTGTCCAGCTATGGTCATCACATCTGCTGTCCAGCTATGGTCATCGCATCTGCTGTCCAGCTATGGTCATCACATCTGCTGTCCAGCTATGGTCATCACAACTGCTGTCCAGCTATGGTCATCGCATCTGCTGTCCAGCTATGGTCATCACATCTGCTGTCCAGCTATGGTCATCACATCTGCTGTCCAGCTATGGTCATCGCATCTGCTTTGGTCACTATGTTAGTTGTGTTGCCTGGCATTGTCTCTTCATGAAAGTAGCATGGCTCATTGAATCTGCTTGTGCCTTCTTTCTTTCTCTAGCTTTATAAATTAGAAAACAGTGGATGTTATTTTTCATTGTGTGTTAGTTTCTTTTAGGTTTGTACAGACAAGCACTCTTTCTTTGCTCTTTCTTATTTCAGATGACAGAGTATTTGTATCTTGGTAATTTTCAGAAACTAAAAAACAAAGTAAACATTAGACTCGAGGTTTTCTCATTTTTCTTTGAAAGTCACGATAATGAATGATGCTCTGGTCATTGCTGTCATAGCCGTTCGGTAACTGATTGTATTCATCAACTGACTGTGTCCATCAACGGATTGTATTTATCAACTGATTGTGTCCATCAACGGATTGTATTCATCAACTGACTGTGTCCATTTACTGATTGCATTCATAAACTTACAGTAATGTTTTATGTCTCCTTTGACAGTTACACTTTTTTAGGAGACATGAAACTTTCTTCTCCACAAAAAGCAGCACAAATTACATTAGCATCTCAGTCATAGACTGTTTCTGTGAGAGTATTACGACTTCAGTGAGAGTAGTTCGACTTCAGTGAGAGTAGTGCCGCTTCATTGAGAGTAGTACGGCTTCAGTGAGAGTAGTGCCGCTTCAGTGAGAGTAGTACCGCTTCAGTGAGAGCAGTACAGCTTCAGTGAGAGTAGTACAGCTTCAGTGAGAGCAGTACCGCGACTTCAGTGAGAGTAGTACGGCTTCAGTGAGAGTAGTACAGCTTCAGTGAGAGTAGTACGACTTCAGTGAGAGTAGTACGGCTTCAGTGAGAGTAGTACGACTTCAGTGAGAGTAGTACGACTTCAGTGAGAGTAGTACGGCTTCAGTGAGAGTAGTACGACTTCAGTGAGAGTAGTACGACTTCAGTGAGAGTAGTACGACTTCAGTGAGAGTAGTACGACTTCAGTGAGAGTAGTACGGCTTCAGTGAGAGTAGTACGACTTCAGTGAGAGTAGTACGGCTTCAGTGAGAGTAGTACGGCTTCAGTGAGAGTAGTACGACTTCAGTGAGAGTAGTACGACTTCAGTGAGAGTAGCACGACTTCATTGAGGGTAGTACGACTTCAGTGAAAGTAGTACCATTCATTGAGAGTAGTACGGCTTCAGTGAGAGTAGAGAGACTCAAATGTGTGCTCCATACCACATGTCTTATGTTTTGCTCTCGAAGGCTAAAACTACAGTCAGTAACAACCAGGTCGTAACAGAGGCGATGCCTAGTTAGTGCACCCCTCAGGGGTGGAGGGGGGGGGGTCGTGAGGGTCCTTCCTGTTTTAAAGGTTGGCCTGGAGGGGCTTAGAGGGCCCATGGTGCATGAAAAATGACAGTCATGTTCTGGGAGTGGGGAAGTTTTGCAGCAGCTTACGAGATGTCTTTGCCTTGATACCTGCTTTCTTAAGTCACCATCTAGGAGCCTTAATGATAAAGACTGGTGACCTGGTAACCCACACAATTAACATACGCATGTATGCATATATAAACCCATGTATTTTATGGACATATTTTATAATGATACATTAAAGTTTCGTCATAGAAGCAGCAGTCAAAATGGAGAAAAGACTGGTTTTCTGGTTGACTGGTACAACAGGACAAGGCAAAAGTGCCACTTGAAGCTGTATATTTAATAGGAAACCATGTCTGACTCCATCTTACAACTTCTGAAAAACATGAAAGGTATTGTTTAGCTGTGGCCTGTTTGAAAACTACCTGCTGGAGGTTATGGACAACCAAAACACTCGGAACTCATCTGTGGCGAAGATATGAAGAAAGTAGAAAAAAATATGTAACAAATATATAACAAAGTGTTGCAGGCGTATTGATGTGTTTGTCACAAAATCTGGTGCTCTTTGTCACAAAATCTGGTGACAAGATTCACAAATGAAGACATATCATCACTGGATGATAGCAATTACAAGCTTGGAGAGAAATAGGTCAAGCACATCACTTTGGTGTCCTCAGAGGAGAGAACTTTGGTGTCTTCAGAGGAGAGAATTTTGGTGTCTTCAGAGGAGAGAACTTTGGTGTCTTCAGAGGAGAGAACTTTGGTGTCTTCAGAGGAGAGAACTTTGGTGTCTTCAGAGGAGAGAACTTTGGTGTCTTCAGAGGAGTGATCTTGTAACTGTGACACATCAAGAAGATTTGTGCTTCAAGAGAGATGTAAAAAAACAGGAGAACTACAGAAGTTGTGCAAAAACTGTCATGAGAGATTTGTGTTGTTCAACAACATAGGAGGGACGAGAAGAAGAAAAGAGAACAGAGACAAGACGTACTGAATCTTGCAGGAGATTCACCCTGCAGCCTTGGGAGATACAATTCTGTCTGATTTTGTGAAAGCTAAAACTGAGTGTGAAAAGCTGATACTGGAACTGAAAGCTCCATAGCTGATAGAGAATTAAAAAAAATAATAGTATTGCATATTAAGAAAGATATGCCAAAAAATGGTGTCTTACAGTAAAAGTTTAATAATCCGGTGGTATCGAGTTTAGCCCCACCGCTGGGATATTTTCTGCTGCACACCGAAACAAGGCCCCAGGGTTCGACCAGCTTCTAAATAGATGGATACCAGAGAAATCTGGGAAGGTAAAACGTCCAGGCGTGATATCGACCACATCACACTTTCGTGTGCCGAGGGTCATGGAAAATACGGGCCTAGCACTATATTCCCCAGTGTGCCTTAATGGCAGGGAAACGGGAATTTTACCTTTTACATTTACCTTACAGTAAGATTAGAGATTGAGAAAAGAATTCAAGATATGAAGATTGAGCCACCTGCATCGACCCAAAATGTCTCACACAGATGAGTGTCCATGTGGCAGTGGAGTCCAGACTCCAGAACATATCCCACAAGAGTGCCCAAACCATGCAGACCTGAGACGTGAGACATGGCCAGAGGAGACAAGCTTCGGGCAAAAGCTTTGGGTCTCCTATCAGGATCTGGAGAGGACTGTGGGCTTTGCCATTTCCACAGGAATCAGGATCTGAAGTGACCAATAACCTCGAACGAAGGAGAATTAAGATTGAGAGAAAAACTGAAGACAAAGACTGTAGTGTGTTTAGTGATCTTAAAGAGCTGGTGGAGAAAGTGAAAAATAACATTAATTTTGTGGTTGAACTTCAATATCTGGGCAAGAAAGTGGAAAATACCAGAGATGTTAAAAGCGTCTGGGCAAGAAACTGGAAAATACCAGAGATGATAGAGCGTCTGGGCAAGAAACTGGAAAATATCAGAGATGATAAGAGCTTCTGGGCAAGAAACTGGAAAATACCAGAGATGATAAGAGCTTCTGGGCAAGAAACTGGAAAATACCAGAGATGATAAGAGCTTCTGGGCAGGAAACTGGAAAATACTAGAGATGATAAGAGCTTCTGGGCAAGAAACTGGAAAATACCAGAGATGATAAGAGCGTCTGGGCTCATGTGAAAACATTCATTGGTGGAGCACTCGTTCTTGCTACTTCTCCTGTAGGAGTTGATGCTGCTGCATTAATTGCTGCCACTGCAGTAGATGCTGCCATTGACAATGGGATACATCACACAAAAGAGAAAGCAGGTGAATAACACAAGTGGTTACGTAACTGACTGAAGTATATAGCGCGTGGATTAAACTTAAAAAAAGACAGACACACAGTACAGGAAGGTTACATTTTTGTCACTAACCATTGCGACAATACACATAAATATACTGTGAGGAAAGATTTATTTTTGTTGTGAGGAAAGATCTATGTTTGCTGTGAGGAAAGATGTACCTATGTTGTGAGGAAAGACCTAAGTTTGCCGTGAGGAAAGATCTATGTTCGCTGTGAGGTAAAATCTATGTGCGTTGTGAGGAAAGATCTATGCTTGCTGTAAGGAAAGCTTTTTCTTTGTTGTGAGGAAAGATCTTTGTTTGTTGTGAGGAAATATCTATGCTTGCTGTGAGGAAAGATCTATGTTTGATTTGAAGAAAGATCTATGCTTTCTGTGAGGAAAGATTTACCTTTGTTGTGAAGAAAAATCTATGTTTGCTGTGAGGAAAGATCTATGTTTGCTGTGAGGAAAGATCTATGTTTGCTGTGAGGAAAAAAATCTGTTTGCTGTGAGGAAAGATTTACCTTTGTTGTGAGGAAAAATCTTTGTTTGCTGTGAGGAAAGATTTATAAAAAATGGCAAAAAGAAAAGAAGACCTGTAGGGATGAATGTGAGAGTGAGCACTGATTTTGTCTGGAGTGAGCTTAGTGCACAGATAAGAAAATTAAGCAAGCAAAGCGTTATAGACAGCACAAAGATGAAGACACGGGCGAAGACACAGATGAAGACACGGACGAAGACAAAGACGAAGACACGGACGAAGACACAGATAAAAAGACGAAATATCAATGTAGAATAAACATGAAGACATTAGTGAAAAAAAATAGAAATCAAAGTTTTAAAATAAAATAATAGGCGGATTCTTATATACATACGGAAACAAGCTACAGACACTTTTGAATGAAAATTTAAGTAAGTACAATTATTTAGGAAAGTGTTACTGTAACACTATACAAAATCATTAAAGTTCTTTATAGAAAAAAATATTTAGTTGCATTTTAGGAGTGGTAATCCCAAGAATGAGAACAGAAGAACTGACAATTTCTTGACTTACAAAAATCTTGTTTGTATCGAGTAACTTGCTTCAGGCCAGGCTCAGTAGAGAATAAAAGTAATGATTGTAAAGGATTAATGCAAAAACTATGAAGATGATATTAAAATAATGAAATATTTCATGTTGCTGAAGATGACAAACGAAAACATGGATTAAAAGATTCAGGGTTAAAAATTCAGACTCCGGCTTCACTGCATTCGTGGCAACCCCATATATCCCCCGCCGCATGTCGCAGCATCCATCCAAGAATGTGTTTGCTAATAGTTCCTGTCAAATGTTGGTTGTTTACGACGCGTTTTCTGCCACACTGTTCGGATTTCCTGCCGGCGCCTTTAATTTGTCATAGCTCCAGCAGTCTCTTCACAGCCACATTGTTCTTTCATTCCCGCTCTTCATTTTCCCTCAGTCTGTCCAATACAGCCTTAGCAATGTCCCCCTTGTCCATTGTCAACCTGCCAGTTATTTTTACCTGTCCAGCCAGTCTGTCTGACACTTTTTTAATGTACTCCAATGAGAGAGTTTGGTCAAGGGTACCTAACCCTTGAGATAAACTCTAAATTATTGTGTTAGAGTTAGGCCCATGCTTGTTTTCTCTGTCAGAGTTCGTGATTTTCAAGTCATTCGTTGCACGTGGAAAGTAAGTTTTGTGCTCTGGGTCTGAGATGAAAGTTTCAGCTCAGAGAGGAGAAAGAGTTTGACTGTGGGGGGAGAAAGTAGTGTACTTAGGTCTTGTTGAGAGATGTAGTCGTGTTTAGTATGTGATAGTTGCTAGCCAGCTTGAATTCTTGTGGCGCTATCCTAATAACTCGGTAGACAATAGCCCGGAATTATTTATGTTGGATTATGCATGTTCTAGGAAGTTGTCTTCATATATTTTCTCCGCCAGCCATCTCCATCATCATCACGTTCACGCAATAAATCGGATGTGGGTGCCAAGGCAATGTAGTCTTGATAGATATATCCAGTGTGCCAGTATGTGATCGTCCTGGGTGTCCTGTAAAGAGTATATCATTACAGGGAGTGTTCGTCTTCTTCTGTCTGTACAATCGTATTGTAGTCAACAACAGCTAGAAGTAATACACGTTTAAACAGTGCATACAGCAAGAAAGTCTACTTCACTCCCGCATGCACTGGACAGTAAAGCCACGTTAGGCTTCTCACAGCTGACTGGCTTAACAGATGAACCCATTCTTTTCGAAGCAAAGTCTTCTCAGTCTTACGAAGCATACTCTGTGAATCCGTCACAATGACACCGTTAACCACATCATGAGCAATTAGCCATTCAATTGCCGCCTACACAGCCTCAGTTTCCATTCACACGCTTGATGTGCTGATTTGAAAGGTTCCCGAACCCTGTGTCATTGCTCTTCCAGTTCGGTAGACAACAAAACCCCAACCACTTCTGTTCCGAGTCACTGAGCCATTTGTATATATTACCGTGTCGAAAGACCCACAGTGATCCTGGATGAGATCTTGAACCCAAAGTTCAATTGCCCCCTGTGACCAGTCTCTACATTCTGGCCCTTCTGTATAATAACCTTTCTACCTAAGGTCGGTCCTAAACCCGTAACCGATCATCACATTTGGGCACCTCATCAAGATCGCAAATTCACTTTATTGCGGCCTCACCCCCAGTCATCCAGGATCTGCCTCGTGTTTGATGCGTCCTCTCTTTATCAACCCCACCTCCTTGTGGAGAGGGAGGTCCTTCATACCAGCAACCCTGATGTAAGCCTTTACCTGAGCATGTGTTGAGATCTCACACTCAGCTTATCAAGGAGAAAGCTCATGGCCACCACCGGAGTCTCCCTGGCGCAACCCAAGACAACTTCCATTGCCTCGTTCTGTAGATGCTCTAGTTTATTCAACTGTGCTTTGAACAGGGTGATGAGGCTAAGACCATACTCCAATGATGACATCACCAGCGCCTGCATCAGCAAGAACAGAGAGCGCTGTGGAAAGTTTGCTGCATCCATGAACCTAACCGCTACCAACGCTTTCCTGGCCTTTTGTATGGATGAAAGATGAAGTATCAATACTGAATAAACAAGAAGACATTAGCAAAATAAATAAATAAATACAAATCTTAAGTTATAAAATAAAATGATCGGCCAAAACTACCAATCACTGAAGAGAAGCGTTGGTATTTGCCCCTGTCAAAAATTAATTATAGGACAGTCTGGTGTGCTTTGGCACAGGGCAGCTCTTTCCAGTTTCTTTCTTTACTATCAGCTCCATCATTTACTTCACGTGAGTATCCTCTCCATTCTCGATCTCATCATCTTGTCGCAGCGTATTCGAAGAATTGTCAGAATATCATCTTTGTCCAGTGTCGCTGTGCCCTGTGTGTTAGCAATCCCGGCTCTGACCTCGGCATGACCTGGGTAGAACACGCGTGTAAAAACTAGATATTGTTCTATTGTCGTCATGCCATTTTAAAATTCAGAAGTCTGTCGACTCTTAATTCCCTCTGTTCAACAACACTCTTTATTCTCTCTGTTCACCGAGACTCTTTATTCTCTCTGTTCACCGAGACTTTTTATTCTCCCTGTTCACCGAGACTCTTTATTCTCTCTGTTCACCGAGACTTTTTATTCTCTCGCTTGATGTGCTGATTTGAAAGGTTCCCGAACCCTGTGTCATTGCTCTTCCAGTTCGGTAGACAACAAAACCCCAACCACTTCTGTTCCGAGTCACTGAGCCATTTGTATATATTACCGTGTCGAAAGACCCACAGTGATCCTGGATGAGATCTTGAACCCAAAGTTCAATTGCCCCCTGTGACCAGTCTCTACATTCTGGCCCTTCTGTATAATAACCTTTCTACCTAAGGTCGGTCCTAAACCCGTAACCGATCATCACATTTGGGCACCTCATCAAGATCGCAAATTCACTTTATTGCGGCCTCACCCCCAGTCATCCAGGATCTGCCTCGTGTTTGATGCGTCCTCTCTTTATCAACCCCACCTCCTTGTGGAGAGGGAGGTCCTTCATACCAGCAACCCTGATGTAAGCCTTTACCTGAGCATGTGTTGAGATCTCACACTCAGCTTATCAAGGAGAAAGCTCATGGCCACCACCGGAGTCTCCCTGGCGCAACCCAAGACAACTTCCATTGCCTCGTTCTGTAGATGCTCTAGTTTATTCAACTGTGCTTTGAACAGGGTGATGAGGCTAAGACCATACTCCAATGATGACATCACCAGCGCCTGCATCAGCAAGAACAGAGAGCGCTGTGGAAAGTTTGCTGCATCCATGAACCTAACCGCTACCAACGCTTTCCTGGCCTTTTGTATGGATGAAAGATGAAGTATCAATACTGAATAAACAAGAAGACATTAGCAAAATAAATAAATAAATACAAATCTTAAGTTATAAAATAAAATGATCGGCCAAAACTACCAATCACTGAAGAGAAGCGTTGGTATTTGCCCCTGTCAAAAATTAATTATAGGACAGTCTGGTGTGCTTTGGCACAGGGCAGCTCTTTCCAGTTTCTTTCTTTACTATCAGCTCCATCATTTACTTCACGTGAGTATCCTCTCCATTCTCGATCTCATCATCTTGTCGCAGCGTATTCGAAGAATTGTCAGAATATCATCTTTGTCCAGTGTCGCTGTGCCCTGTGTGTTAGCAATCCCGGCTCTGACCTCGGCATGACCTGGGTAGAACACGCGTGTAAAAACTAGATATTGTTCTATTGTCGTCATGCCATTTTAAAATTCAGAAGTCTGTCGACTCTTAATTCCCTCTGTTCAACAACACTCTTTATTCTCTCTGTTCACCGAGACTCTTTATTCTCTCTGTTCACCGAGACTTTTTATTCTCCCTGTTCACCGAGACTCTTTATTCTCTCTGTTCACCGAGACTTTTTATTCTCTCTGCTCACTGAGACTCTTTATTCTCTCTGTTCACCGAGACTCTTTATTCTCTCTGTTCACCGAGACTCTTTATTCTCTCTGTTCACTGAGACACTTTATTCTCTCTGTTCACCGACACTCTTTATTCTCTCTGTTCACTGAGACTCTTTATTCTCTCTGTTCACCGAGACTCTTTATTCTCTCTGTTCACCGAGACTCTTTATTCCCTCTTTTCACCGAGACTCTTTATTCCCTCTGTTCACCGAGACTCTTTATTCCCTCTGTTCACCGAGACTCTTTATTCCCTCTTTTCACCGAGACTCTTTATTCCCTCTGTTCACCGAGACTCTTTATTCCCTCTGTTCACCGAGACTCTTTATTCCCTCTTTTCACTGAGACTCTTTATTCCCTCTGTTCACCGAGACTCTTTATTGCCTCTGTTCACCGAGACTCTTTATTACCTCTTTTCACCGAGACTCTTTATTCTCTCTGTTCACCGAGACTCTTTATTCCCTCTGTTCACCGAGACTCTTTATTACCTCTTTTCACCGAGCCTCATTATTTTCTCTGTTCACCGAGGCTCTTTATTCTCTCTGTTCACCGAGACTCTTTATTCTCTCTGTTCACTGAGACTCTTTATTCTCTCTGTTCACTGAGACACTTTATTCTCTCTGTTCACTGAGACACTTTATTCTCTCTGTTCACCGACACTCTTTATTCTCTCTGTTCACTGAGACTCTTTATTCTCTCTGTTCACAGAGACTCTTTATTGCCTCTGTTCACCGAGACTCTTTATTCCCTCTTTTCACCGAGACTCTTTATTCCCTCTGTTCACCGAGACTCTTTATTCCCTCTGTTCACCGAGACTCTTTATTCCCTCTTTTCACCGAGCCTCATTATTCTCTCTGTTCACCGAGGTTCTTTATTCTCTCTGTTCACCGAGACTCTTTATTGCCTCTGTTCACCGAGACTCTTTATTCTCTCTGTTCACAGAGACTCTTGATTTCCTCTGTTCACCGAGACTCTTGATTTCCTCTGTTCACCGAGACTCTTGATTTCCTCTGTTCACCGAGACTATTGATTTCCTCTGTCACCGAGGCTTTTTAGTCACTATGATCACCTGGTAAGTGATATAAGTGTGTGATCTCTTGTTACCTTCCTAGTAAGTGATATAAGTGTGTGATCTCTTGTTACCTTCCTAGTAAGTGATATAAGTGTGTGATCTCTTGTTACCTTCCTAGTAAGTGATATAAGTGTGTGATCTCTTGTTACCTTCCTAGTAAGTGATATAAGTGTGTGATCTCTGGTTACCTTCCTAGTAAGTGATATGAGTGTGTGATCTCTGGTTACCTTCCTAGTAAGTGATATGAGTGTGTGATCTCTGGTTACCTTCCTAGTAGGTGATATGAGTGTGTGATCTCTGGTTACCTTCCTAGTAAGTGATATGAGTGTGTGATCTCTGGTGACTTTCCTAGTAAATGAAATGAATGTATGATCTCTGGTTACCTTCCTAGTAAGTGATATGTGTGTGATCTCTGATTGCGTTCGTATTAAGTGATATGACTGTGTGATCTCTGGTTGCCTTCGTAGTACATGATATGGGTGTGTGATCTCTGGTTGCCTACCTAGTAAGTGATGTGTGTGTGTGTGTGTGATCTCTGGTTGCCTTCCTAGTATATGATATGTGTGTGATCTCGTTGCCTTCCTAGTACGTGATATGTGTGTGATCTCTCGTTGCCTTCCTAGTACGTGATATGTGTGTGATCTCTCGTTGCCTTCCTAGTACGTGATATGTGTGTGATCTCTCGTTGCCTTCCTAGTACGTGATATGTGTGTGATCTCTCGTTGCCTTCCTAGTAAGTGTGTGATCTCTGGTTACCTTCCTAGTACGTGATATGTGTGTGATCTCGTTGCCTTCCTAGTACGTGATATGTGTGTGATCTCTCGTTGCCTTCCTAGTAAGTGTGTGATCTCTGGTTACCTTCCTAGAAAGTGGTATCTAATGGTGCCCTCACAGTGAGTGATATGTAATGGCTGCCTTATAGTAAGTAGTATGTAATGGTAGCCCTCATAGTAAGTGGTATGGAATGGTTGCCCTCATATTAAATGATATATATTGGTTGACCTCCTAGTAAGTGACATGTAATGGTTGCTCTCAATGTAAGTGGTATGGAATGGTTGACCTCCTAGTAAGTGACATGTAATGGTTGCCATCCTAGTAAGTGATATGTAATGGTTGCCCTCCTAGTAAGTGATATGTAATGGTTGCCCTCCTAGTAAGTGATATGTAATGGTTGCCCTCATAGTAAGTGGGATGTAATGTGCTCACAAGAGGCAAATGTAACAGAAAGAACAATTTAAAAAAACATATTTGTGTTTTTTACAAATGTAAATGTGCGTTTTCTCTAATTAATTATTTTTCAGTTTCGAAGATGACAGCCTAGGATAGCTGCCTGCACAGTGAATATAACTACTTTCTGTTCATGTACCCCTACACTCAAAGTAACAGAAACATCTCAGTTTTGTTGGCACATCGTCTACACAGTACATTAGTTCAGCAAGAGATCGGTGTACGTTATACCTTGTTTTGTTATACCTTGTTTCGTTACACGTAGAATGTGTATTTTTAGCACAACATAACCATAACATGTAGCGACAAAGAAGTTTAGTTTCTGTTTCCCCGATAAATAATTTTGCCACGTCGCTCTGCCCAATATTCACTTGCTTGTCTAACGTGTAGTATCCAGGAAGGTTAAATTTAAATGTGTAATCAACAGCCCTAACCTGCCTACAAGGTTGTATGGCATGTTCTTGAATCATTCTGGTCCTCGTTTTTCAAGGATAGCTTCACCCAAGTATTGTCAAACTTTGTCAGGTTTGGGAGTGGTTGGTAACTTATATTTAGAAAGTCAGACCGTGTCAGCGACAGGTTTCCTTTATGTAGTGCGCAGCAGTGTCTAGTGTGTCTGCTAGATCAAAGCTGAGTTAGTTGTTGACTTTGAATCCTTGTTCAGATGTCATTGAACTGTTTGGTTTCATCTACTAGTGTCTGTGAGGTATGATGTCTTACATTTTATCACTGTAAATGTTTTTTTGGGTCAAAATCAGTGTTACAGTCTTTCTGTAATAAAAAAAAATCAGATAAAATGAATAGACACTTAGCTGTAACTTGTAAGAAGCTCTATTCATTTTATCTGATTTTTTAAAACACAACATTCAAGTGAATGTATACTTTATCTCCTCTCTCTACTTCTTCGTCCTGTATGTTCTTGTATGATTAAGGCTCACGCCGAAACGTCACAACTTTGTAGTCGTTAAGTAATAAAGCTGTTCCTACTTTTTTCCTAGTTTATACATTTTAGTATTATAACTATTCTTCTTATTATTAATACTGTTACAGCTGCCAGAACTAATAATATAACTATTATTCTTATTATTAATACTGTTACAGCTGCCAATACAACTACTGCTAAATGTGCCATCCCTGCAGCTTAAAATGTATAAAAGCCGTAGTTGTTTAGTGGCCCTTGTAGTTTCACTGGCTACCTGCCAGTCTTATAGCTATTTGATGCAACTACAACCATCCATTTTTTCTGTCTGTTAGTTGTAGCACTATCAACATCAGCACCACCAGTACTACTAATACAGTCACGTACGGCTTTTGTACAGCCAATCTGGCCGTAAGACGATTTGGCCGTACGTATAAGAGGAGGTCAGACACTAGTGGACGTATGTCGGTGGTTATAAAGGGAGATCAAACACTAATGGCGGTATGTCGGTGGTTATAAAGGGAGATCAAACACTAATGGCTGTATGCCGGTGGTTATACACTAAGTATAGTTCACTACTATAACATGTTACAAGTTTAACTCGCATGATACCATCACTTTAAAATACTAACAGACTGCAAATTAGCATTGTATCTATTTTGAAATTAATCACAAAACATTAAAGAAACAATCACGCTATAATAACATTTGATTATCACACGCACACATATATGTGCGAACATTTTAAACTCACCAAAAGACGATGCAATGCGCTTGTTCAACCCCTTCTCTTGTCTTGTGGTGAATTTATTATGGATGTAGAGCAGGAAATGTTTGTAAATTAATCACAGAATGGATCACAACATTCATATGGAAACTCGCCGTAAACTATGAACAGCGGGTAGTTTTGTCCACTGTAGCTTGTACTTCAATACATCTCGTAATGGGCTTCCATACTACAGCTAAGTAGGTCTGTCACGTCTTTTCAAAATTGCTACGGCAGCCATATTTGAAGACAACATAGAAGAGGATATAAAGGACATTAACGTCACCAGCTGGAGAGAGAAGATTAGGACCAGAGAGGAATGGAGGTGAACTTTATCTGCAGCAATGGATCTTAATGGCTCGGACAGCTGAAGAAGGAGAAGAAGAAGAAGAAGAAGGAGAAGAAGAAGAAGAAGGAGGAGGAGGAGGCATATTTGAATGCCTAGAAACCAAGAAAGAATATAACTACTTTCTGTTCATGTACCCCTACACTCAAAGTAACAGAAACATCTCAGTTTTGTTGGCACATCGTCTACACAGTACATTAGTTCAGCAAGAGATCGGTGTACGTTATACCTTGTTTTGTTATACCTTGTTTCGTTACACGTAGAATGTGTATTTTTAGCACAACATAACCATAACATGTAGCGACAAAGAAGTTTAGTTTCTGTTTCCCCGATAAATAATTTTGCCACGTCGCTCTGCCCAATATTCACTTGCTTGTCTAACGTGTAGTATCCAGGAAGGTTAAATTTAAATGTGTAATCAACAGCCCTAACCTGCCTACAAGGTTGTATGGCATGTTCTTGAATCATTCTGGTCCTCGTTTTTCAAGGATAGCTTCACCCAAGTATTGTCAAACTTTGTCAGGTTTGGGAGTGGTTGGTAACTTATATTTAGAAAGTCAGACCGTGTCAGCGACAGGTTTCCTTTATGTAGTGCGCAGCAGTGTCTAGTGTGTCTGCTAGATCAAAGCTGAGTTAGTTGTTGACTTTGAATCCTTGTTCAGATGTCATTGAACTGTTTGGTTTCATCTACTAGTGTCTGTGAGGTATGATGTCTTACATTTTATCACTGTAAATGTTTTTTTGGGTCAAAATCAGTGTTACAGTCTTTCTGTAATAAAAAAAAATCAGATAAAATGAATAGACACTTAGCTGTAACTTGTAAGAAGCTCTATTCATTTTATCTGATTTTTTAAAACACAACATTCAAGTGAATGTATACTTTATCTCCTCTCTCTACTTCTTCGTCCTGTATGTTCTTGTATGATTAAGGCTCACGCCGAAACGTCACAACTTTGTAGTCGTTAAGTAATAAAGCTGTTCCTACTTTTTTCCTAGTTTATACATTTTAGTATTATAACTATTCTTCTTATTATTAATACTGTTACAGCTGCCAGAACTAATAATATAACTATTATTCTTATTATTAATACTGTTACAGCTGCCAATACAACTACTGCTAAATGTGCCATCCCTGCAGCTTAAAATGTATAAAAGCCGTAGTTGTTTAGTGGCCCTTGTAGTTTCACTGGCTACCTGCCAGTCTTATAGCTATTTGATGCAACTACAACCATCCATTTTTTCTGTCTGTTAGTTGTAGCACTATCAACATCAGCACCACCAGTACTACTAATACAGTCACGTACGGCTTTTGTACAGCCAATCTGGCCGTAAGACGATTTGGCCGTACGTATAAGAGGAGGTCAGACACTAGTGGACGTATGTCGGTGGTTATAAAGGGAGATCAAACACTAATGGCGGTATGTCGGTGGTTATAAAGGGAGATCAAACACTAATGGCTGTATGCCGGTGGTTATACACTAAGTATAGTTCACTACTATAACATGTTACAAGTTTAACTCGCATGATACCATCACTTTAAAATACTAACAGACTGCAAATTAGCATTGTATCTATTTTGAAATTAATCACAAAACATTAAAGAAACAATCACGCTATAATAACATTTGATTATCACACGCACACATATATGTGCGAACATTTTAAACTCACCAAAAGACGATGCAATGCGCTTGTTCAACCCCTTCTCTTGTCTTGTGGTGAATTTATTATGGATGTAGAGCAGGAAATGTTTGTAAATTAATCACAGAATGGATCACAACATTCATATGGAAACTCGCCGTAAACTATGAACAGCGGGTAGTTTTGTCCACTGTAGCTTGTACTTCAATACATCTCGTAATGGGCTTCCATACTACAGCTAAGTAGGTCTGTCACGTCTTTTCAAAATTGCTACGGCAGCCATATTTGAAGACAACATAGAAGAGGATATAAAGGACATTAACGTCACCAGCTGGAGAGAGAAGATTAGGACCAGAGAGGAATGGAGGTGAACTTTATCTGCAGCAATGGATCTTAATGGCTCGGACAGCTGAAGAAGGAGAAGAAGAAGAAGAAGAAGAAGGAGAAGAAGAAGAAGAAGGAGGAGGAGGAGGCATATTTGAATGCCTAGAAACCAAGAAAGAATAAACTTTGTGTGTGTATGTGTGTCAGATAGACAAGTTACTGTTACTAATCTGAACTAATTAAGACTTTGTGTGTGTGTGTGTCAGATAGACAAGTTACTGTTACTAATCTGAACTAATTAAGACTGTGTGTGTGTCAGATAGACAAGTTACTGTTACTAATCTGAACTAATTAAGACTTTGTGTGTGTGTGTGTGTCAGATAGACAAGTTACTGTTACTAATCTGAACTAATTAAGACTGTGTGTGTGTGTGTCAGATAGACAAGTTACTGTTACTAATCTGAACTAATTATGACTTTGTGTGTGTGTGTGTCAGATAGACAAGTTACTGTTACTAATCTGAACTAATTAAGACTTTGTGTGTGTGTGTGTGTGTGTCAGATAGACAAGTTACTTTTACTAATCTGAACTAATTAAGACTTTGTGTGTGTGTGTGTGTCAGATAGACAAGTTACTGTTACTAATCTGAACTAATTAAGACTTTGTGTGTGTGTGTGTCAGATAGACAAGTTACTGTTACTAATCTGAACTAATTAAGACTGTGTGTGTGTGTGTGTCAGATAGACAAGTTACTGTTACTAATCTGAACTAATTATGACTTTGTGTGTGTGTGTGTGTCAGATAGACAAGTTACTGCTACTAATCTGAACTAATTAAGACTTTGTGTGTGTGTGTGTGTCAGATAGACAAGTTACTGTTACTAATCTGAACTAATTAAAACTTTGTGTGTGTGTGTGTGAAACAAGTTACTGTTACTAATCTGAACTAATTAAAACTTTGTGTGTGGTATGTGAGACAAGTTACTGGTGCTACTGATCTGAACTAATTAAACTTTGTGTGGGGTGTGAGACAAGTTACTGTTACTAATCTTGATATAAGTTACTGTTACTAATCTGAAATAATTAAAATATTGTGTGTGCGTGTGTGAGACAAGTTATTGTTACTAATCTGAACTATTTAAAACTGTGTGTGTGTGAGACAAGTTACTGTTACTAATCTGAACTAATTAAAACTTTGTGTGTGTGTGAGACAAGTTATTGTTAATAATCTGAACTAATTAAAACTTTGTATGTGTGAGACAAGTTATTGTTACTAATCTGAACTAATTAAACCTTGTGTTTGTTCTTATGATGACTGCTAAAAAACAAAACCTGAACTGTTAACATTTTTGTCACCTAGATCACCTAACAGTCCCCTCTCCGAAGACTTTCTGCTCTGGATGAGACTGCCACTGGCAGGTAAAGACTTTCTCCTTACACTTAACAATGTGCCCTTACAGTTAACAATGTGCCAATTGTTTATATACCACATATATCTTAGGTCCTACGTCATAAACTTCACTCTTATTAAGTTTAACATTCTAACTTGGCATTTAAAGTAAATGGTTTATAGTACCCTCTTGCTGTCACTACTATACGTACACTTATATAACATAACTGACACAAAAATATAATGTTGAAAACTTTTGGGAAAAGAAATCCAGAGCAGAAGAACCTTTAATACTTGAAAGGATCATACATAATAACACCAGGGACCTTCCTCTGACTAAACTGTTGAGTACGTCAGACGGGAAAATGCCCAAAGAGGGAAAAGGAGAAGCGAACATGGAAGTAACTGAAAATAGCTGAACTAGCGGATGCAGTAAAAAACTTGCCCTGTGGTACATATAAAGGTATATGGAGGCATGTTCGATGTGCTCAGTCTGTTAACCTGCCATATTTTCAGTAAATAAACTACATTTATAAAATACAGTAATACCCCAGTATTCGCCCTCATTTGCTTTCAAGCCTTTGCTGGAATGTTTCAGATCCTGTATACTGCATGTTTTTAACAATGTGACAGTAGACAAAGATGATATCCTGACCGTTATGTATGTATGTATGTATGTATGTATGTATGTATGTACGTGTGTATGTATGTGTGTATGTATGTATGTACGTGTGTATGTATGTGTGTATGTACGTGTGTATGTATGTGTGCATGAATGTGTGAATATATGTGTGTATGTATGTATGTTCAAAATGAGAAAGGAAAAAGCTTTGCGCAGTAGAGTCGCTTGTTCTGGTGTAATATTTTGGCTGCTGGTTCTAAAGGTTCATTTGAATTTTGCTTGAAAACTTTTTAAAATGAACTTTATTGTCAGAAATCAGTACATGACAGTGTCAGACATAACTTATACAGAACAATTATATTAACAAGTTTGTTATGCAGATGAAAGTGATGTGCAGTGCGGTTTACAATACCATGATGGAGGTTTTGGTGATAACAAGTTCTAAGGTGGTTTGTGTCTGAATGACTCCAACCATGGGGTTTCTGACCAGGCAAGGACTGGTTGTCGCCAGAAGTTGTAGCCCAGGGCCGTAGCCACTCCTAAAGTGACGCGCCTGGGCGGTGTGTAGAGTTGAACTGGGGAGGTGTTTTGATTGACAACAAAATGTTCCCCGTTCATTCAACATTCACAGAAGAGTAACCCAGTTGCTAAAGAAATGATTGCAGCTAAGACAAGCTGCCAGATGATGTATAAATGATAAAATTATATAATATTTGTCTTTTTTAAAATTTATAACTGACAGTATAATTTTATTGAATGAGAAGAATTACTAAGAGGTATTTGTCACAAACAGTGAACATTTTTGAACAGTAATGTTCTCTATAGTCAGATACATGCACTGGTGAAACATGGTTTGACAAGGGGGAGTGAAGGTATGAGAGAAGTATCTCTTTGTTGTTCGTTCAGTTTGTTTACGCTTTCCTCTGCCAGACTTTTGTCTACACAGACTAACTCCTAAACGAATTGACTCAAAAAACATCATGGACTGCATAAGACAGAGAAGCAGGAGATCCAGTACACCACGGACAGCATAAGACAGAGAAGCATGATATCCAATACACCACGGACAGCATAAGACAGAGAAGCATGAGGTCCAATACACCACGGACAGCATAAGACAGAGAAGCATGATATCCAATACACCACGGACAGCATAAGACAGAGAAGCATGAGATACAAAACTATGGACAGCATAAAGCAGAGAAGCATAATTATTCAAAACTATGGACAGCATAAGGGAGAAAAGCATGAGATACAAAACTATGGACAGCATATGGCAGAGAAGCATAAGATACAAAACTATGGACAGCATAAAGCAGAGAAGCATAATTATTCAAAACTATGGACAGCATAAGGGAGAGAAGCATGAGATACAAAACTATGGACAGCATAAAGCAGAGAAGCATAAGATACAAAACTATGGACAGCATAAAGCAGAGAAGCATAATTATTCAAAACTATGGACAGTATAAAGCAGAGAAGCATAATTATACAAAACTATGGACAGCATAAAGCAGAGAAGCATAAGATACAAAACTATGGACAGCATAAAGCAGAGAAGCATAATTATCTCGGCCTTTTGGCTAAGATCAAAGTGTCAAAGTGTAGTTCTGCGCTCTGTAGAATGTACACTTTGTTATTTTGGAACCAACGAGGTGTTTGAGGCCGCCCTGCACATTGAATGGCGGGGGTAAGGTCCGCATCTCGTTACGGGTGGGCCCGGTTTGCAGTACCACCGGGTCACGGCCTGTTGTTTTCGTTGTTTCAACAAAAAAAAAAAGAAGCATAATTATACAAAACTATGGACAGCATAAAGCAGAGAAGAATGATATACAAAACTATGGACATCATAAGGCAGAGAAGCATGATAAGCAGTGCTATACGGGACGACAAGAATGAAAAATCTTATAAAGACATCTTACCGAACGATCTATGGGAAATCACACTAACATGCTACTTCTTACTACTCTGTGAGTTCTTGTTACTACTCTGTGAGTTCTAGTTCCCACATTGTGAGTTATTGTTACTGTACTGTGAGTTCTTGTTACAACACTGTGAGTTCTAGTTACTACACTGTGAGTTCTTGTTACTACTCTGTGAGTTCTAGTTCCCACATTGTGAGTTATTGTTACTGTACTGTGAGTTCTTGTTACAACACTGTGAGTTATTGTTACTACACTATGAGTTCTTGTTACTACACTGTGAGTTCCTGTTACTACACTGTGAGTTCTTGTTACTACACTGTGAGTTCTTGTTACTACATTGTGAGTTCTTGTTACTACACTATGAGTTCTTGTTACTACACTGTGAGTTCTTGTTACTACACTGTGAGTTCTTGTTACTACACTGAGTTCTAGTTCCCGCATTGTTAATGCTTGTTCATACATGATGAATGATTCTTCCCACACTGTGAGTTATTGTATGTGTTTTCACTGCATGTTCTTGTTTCCACACTGTGAGTTATTGTATGTGTTTTCACTGCATGTTCTTGTTTCCACACTGTGAGTTATTGTATGTGTTTTCACTGCATGTTCTTGTTTCCACACTGTGAGGCTTCCACGAAGACTAAGGTTGATACTGCCTCACACATTTTCCAAGTTTTAATGGAAGACGAGCTTTCGCTTTACGTTGTAATTGTGTTAAAACATCTTTTGTTGGCCTCAGATTCTGGTTTTAACTGTTTCTGTTTTAACGTTAAGACTGAAGAGAAGAAATTAGAATTTTCAAGGTCCATTATATTTGTCAGTGTGTACTCATTCCCAAACATCACGAGTATGTGTACTCACTCCCATACATCAAGTGTAAGTGTGTACTCACTCCCATACATCAAGTGTAAGTGTGTACTCACTCCCATACATCAAGTGTAAGTGTGTACTCACTCCCATACATCAAGTGTAAGTGTGTACTCACTCCCAGCCATCAAAAGTAAGTGTGTACTTACACCTAAACATCATGAGAAGTGTGAGATGTGATCGTTCTTGAGTTATTAATCAATAAATACAAAAATATAATTATCCATAAACTTGTTGGTGAAGACAAAAACATAAGTCTATCTAGACTTGTTGCTGATGACAAAAACATAAGTCTATCTAGACTTGTTGCTGATGAAGTCTTGTACAGTTTACTTCTTTAATATTAATTTTAATACATAAATATTCATGTCCATGAAATATATTTTCACACATTAAATATGTTAATCTTTTCATATAGATTTGTTGTCCCTGGCAGAGTAAACTTTCTTGATTCTTCTGTTTATTAAAATGACCTTCTTTCACCCCAAGAGAAACTGACAGTTGGTTATGTGATGATGAGTACGCTGGTGTATGTGGACCTCCATTCTGAATTATGTTGGGCTACTTTACTTCATTTGTCAACTACATCATTCTACATCTACCTTTTTTTCAGTCGTCTTTTGGGAACCGTGTTAACGCAGTGGATTAGTCACTCGCTCGCTGACCAGGCGACCCGGTTTGGATTTCCAGTCAGCACAGTGGGGGTTGGGGGTGGGGGGGGGGGGGTCAGATCGTGGCTCGCAAAAAAAAAAAACAAAAAAACTCCCAGGGTTCACCCAACCTCAAGAAAAAAATGGGTACCAGGGTTAATGCTCAAGGAAGGAAGAGAAATGACTCCGTTAGCTACGGAGTTGGTGCTAATGGCGGCACTAGTCTGCACTTTCTGGTCAAATGCTGACTAGACTGCAGAGCACGTATAGTTTGATCGTGTGCAATGACGCTGGTTCACAGTTATACCTTTCTTTCTTCTTATATCTTATATCCTTCCCGTGCCATTAAACGTCACATAGGTAAGGTTGTTCGCCAATTTTTCCTGTCTTCGGAGAGTCTTTCAACCTCATCAAAGGTTTTTATGCCTGTTAATTTGGCCTCTCTTAACAATGTCCTCTTTAGAGTTTCACGTGGTCTGCTTCTTTTTCTTCGGCCTGTTGTGTTCCACTTGATAGCTTGTTTTGGGATTCTCTGATCGTTTCTTTTCATCACATGACCAACATACGTCCATCTCCTTTTCCTGATCACCCATGAGACTGGTTGTTGTTCAGTAATCTGTCTTGTCTCTGCATTGTTCTTGAATTCGTTCCATTTGATGCCGAGTATTTTCCTTAGGCATCTGTTTTCAAAAGAGTCTAATTTTTTGTCTACTTCTTTGGTTGTTTCCATTTTTCAGGTGCATAAATGAGGGTGGATATTACATTTGAATTGAATAGTCTTAACTTGGTTTTTGTGTTTATAATTTTTGAACGCCATATGTTCTCAAGATTCTTGAAGATCGATGCTGGTTTTGCAATTCTGATCCTAACTTCCTTTCTAGTGTCACCATCCTGGTCTATGTAGCTTCCAAGGTATGCAAATTGATTGGCTTCTTCAACATGTGTCCCTTCTACGTGCATTTTTCCATTTTGATTAATGGGAAGTTTGATTATTTTTGGTTTGTCCTTGTTAATTTCAAGTCCTATTTTGCTAGCTAGTGAAGACAGGCTATCTGTTTTTTTCTTGCATGGAATTCACATTGTTACTGATAAGAGTTATGTCATCAGCAAAATCAAGATCTTCTAGTTGGGTCCCATGTACCCAGTCAATACCTGCGTTGGTTACCCGTGCAGCATTTTTTCATTATGAAGTCTATTGCAATTCCAAGAAGCAAAGGAGACAGTATACATCCTTGATTCACACCTGTTTCAATCTGGAACCATGCGCTCATCCCTTCTTTTGTTTTGACTGCACAAACATATCTATTGTAGAGGTCCTTAATGATGTTGACAGTTTTAGATGGTGTTCCATATAGACTTTAAATTCTCTACAATGAATCTCTGTGTATGCTATCAAATGCCTTTTTAAAGTCTATGAAGTTCAGTATTAATGGTTTCTGCTTTTCAATATGTTCTTCAAGTATTATTCTGAGAGTAAAGATCTGGTCAAGACAGCTTCTCCCTTTTCGAAATCCTGCTTGTTCTTCTCTCATTGCAGTATCCACTATATCTTTAAGTCTATTCAAAATGACCTTGCAAAATACTTTTGACACAACTGATATTAAAGTTACTCCTCTCCAAATGTTACAGTCACTATGGTTGCCTTTTTTTTTGGTGGTATTTTAACAATGATTCCTTTTTTCCATTTAGAAGGGACATTTTCTCCTTTCCAAATCTTATTAAACTTTCCCTGTAGCTGTCTCATTTCTTTCACACACCCACCTTTTGGCTTATGATCTGTTCCCACGCACCGTTCGAGGATGACAGATGTCCAGGATCTGCACAACTTAAACAGAGAAGAAACTGATCAGGCGCAGCTAAAAAGCTGCTCTCACCGCCGAAATATATGTACATTTCCGTTTTATTTATGTGTTACCTGCAAAAACTGAGTTTGATATCTTTAATTATTACATTCGTGCTTTGCCTAAGTTCTGTGAAGAAAACTCCCTGCTCTGTGGTCCACTAACTCCCTAGCTTCTGATCAGCTGCAGGAGAAGAATAAACTCCGTGCAACTGAAAATCTCTCAGCATTATAGGGGACGAGAGAGAACTGGTAGGAAATAACCTTGACAGTTAATGACTTGAGGGACTTCTTTCATGATTTTGCTGTCTCTCGTGACCTTTGACTCTCCCGAGACACTCACGTCGCAGGGTTTAACAGAAACGGTTCATGTTATCATACATAGCAAGTGCACTTGATCAGACATAGTGCTGTTCATCATACATAGCAAGTGCACTTGATCAGACATAGCGCTGTTCATCATACATAGCAAGTGCACTTGATCAGACATAGCGCTGTTCATCATACATAGCTAGTGCACTTGATAAGACATAATAAAGGTAGATAGATGTGTACGGTGCAGTTTTACAAGGTGGCAGAGGGAGTGAGTCAAGTGAGGAAAAAAACAAATAGAAAATATGAGAGTGAGATGAGAATGTATAAATGAAAAACATACAAAATCCTTTATTTCGGTGTGAGCTTTTTTTCGAGGATTACATACACAAACGAGACAAAAAAAACTAAACGAAAAAACTTATCTTAATGTGATATCCTCCAAAAGTAGGGAGCCACAGAAATGTGTGTCCACTAGACGAGAAATAGAGACCACGCGGGGCCACTCAAAGGATAAGCCGATAGAGCCAATCGTAAAGAAGAGGCGGAGAGAGGGAGTGAAACAGGTGGGGGAAGGGCAATAGAAACAGCCACTAGAGGAGAAGGTGTGGGAGGCGGGGAAGGGGAAGGGGAGAGATAATGAATGAAGAACATAAACACCTGCAGTGATAACTTGTGAAACTGGTGAATAGAACAAAATCCTATCACAAAAAAAGATAGGGATGGAAAACTAAAGAAGTTAAAGGAAGCTGAAGACATTGTTAATTCCAGCTGGGTGGAGACAGCCAGCCTGGAAAATAAGCCGCTGTTCTAGGACCCTCAGAGATCGTACATCAGCAGAACAAGAGCGGATCGCACTAACAGAAATGCCCTGTTTTCCTCTGTGGTTGCTAAGGCAAAAATGTTTAGCCACAGCTGTCCAGGCTGATCTTAGAAATATCGTTAAAATGTTGGCGAAAACGATTTCCTAAGCGTAAACCGGTATCACCTATATACTTCATACTACAACGTTTGTACATAATAGCATAAATAATATTGCGTGAAGTACAGATGAAACCCTCCTGAACTGATAACGTGGACTTAGGGAAGGAGATCTGGCTGGCCTCGACAACAAACGGACAAGTGTTGCATCTACGGCGTCTGCAACGTCTGGTACCGTAAAAAGTGTCATCTGTCTTAAGATGACTACGAATTAAAAGGTCCCTGAGGTTCTTGCCCCGTCTGTAGGCCACCAATGGGGGTTCCCCAAAAAGTTCACGTGTATCAGACTCGGTCTGGAGGAGATGGAGATGGCGAAACAGTATGTTTTTAACTGCCAAACTATGAGGGTGGTGCGTGAGGACCAGTTTAACTCTGTCCGAGCTACAGTGCGGTTTAGGAGTGAGGGCTTGTTGCCGCGGTATATGGCTGATGCGGTTCCAAGATGACGAGAGAACATGTTCTGGATAGCCGCGTTGACGGAAGAAATCTAGCATTTTATGGCCTTGATCCTGGAAATCCAAATCCTCATTGCACAAACGTCACAACCTAAGAAGCTGGGAAAAAGGAATAAAATCCTTACACTATCTAGGATGGGAGGAGGAGTACAAGAGATAGCTGTGAGAGTCAGTAGGTTTATAGTGGACAGAAGTAGTTAGCCCGGTAGGACCGATAGTAACGGCAATGTCGAGAAAGTTAGCGAAAGTAGTAGAGACATGGGAGGTGAAAGAAATGATAGGATAATAAACCTGATAAAGTACAATCCTATCATTTCTTTCACCTCCCATGTCTACTTCCGCTAACTTTCTAGACATTGTCTTAGTATCGGCCCTACCGGGCTTACTACTTCTATCCCTTTTATTGATCAGGCATAGCGCTGTTCATCATACATAGCAAGTGCACTTGATCAGGCATAGCGCTGTTCATCATGCATAGCAAGTGCACTTAATCAGGCATAGCGCTGTTCATCATACATAGCAATTGCACTTGATCAGACACAGCGCCGTTTATCATACATAGCAAGTGCACATGGACAGATACAGACGTATTACATGCATATCAAGAGAAGAGTACATCATGACAACTAGAGAAGGAGATGTATTTGTTCTGGTTATCAGGAGAGCAATGTTCTGAGAAGGAAGTTACGAATCACTGAAATACTGCAGCAAGGTATTATTATATTATACGTGGCGGTGGAGCTTACTGTGTAGGCTAGCTTTATACGTGGCGGTGGAGGTTACTGTGTAGGCCAGCTTTATATGTGGTGGTGGAGCTTACTATGTAGGCCAGCTTTGTACCTGGCGGTGGAGCTTACTGTGCAGGTCAGCTTTATACGTGGTGGTGGTGGAGCTTGCTGTGCAGGTCAGCTTTGGCCATTAGAGCTGTATGATAAACCATACCAGGGGCATGTTTTCACAAGTGTAATATGCGCGCCCACACACCTACCCACGACACCACACACACACACACATATATATATATATATATTCACCAATGTTTGTATGATACGTATACATATGTGAATACACACGTTCATTGTTTAGAAATGCTACTGGTACTCCCATATTTAACGGTAAATTTGTTCACATTTTTCCTACAGAAGCAGCCTTAAAAATGGAGATAAAGCTGAATTTTATGTTGATGGGGAAAGCAGGATGTGGCAAGAGTGCGACTGGAAACTCTTTACTTAATAGGAAAGCTTTCAGAGTCTCGTCCTCTGTCACATCAACAACACGGGATGTGGATTACAGCTTTGGTCAGTTTAACAACTACATCCTCAAGGTCGTTGATACTCCTGGCATTGTAGATACGAGCTTGGATCCTGCATTTGACATTGAGATAGCAGCAAAAAATATGACCAAAGCCCTGGCTATGTGTTACGACGGTGTTGATGCATTCCTTTTCGTCATACAATTCGGTAGCAGATTCCGTTCAGACGAGAGATCAGTATTGGATGATCTCAAACGAATATTTGGCGAGGCGTACATGCATCACGTCATAGTTGTTATGACTCGAGGAGATGTATTTCAGGGTTATATGGAAGAAGAAGAGTTAGACATAAATTTCCAAGAATGGTGTAAAGAACAGAAAGGAGAATTTGAAAGTTTGTACAGAGAATGTTATGGAAGATTTGTTTTGTTTAACAACAGAGAAAGGGACGAGACAAAAAGGAAGGCACAAATACAAGAAATAGTTACGATGGCAGAAACTTTACAAGCGGTTCATGGGAGATATACCTCTGAATGTTTTGAGAAAGCTAGAGCTCAACGTGAGAAGCTGATAATAGAACTCAGAGCTCCACATCTGATGGAACAAATTCAAGAAAATCTTTCTCTCCTGACTGCAGACATTGATAAATTCGTAAAAACAAAATCTCCGTGGGCTCGAGAAAAGATTGAAAAAAGAATACAAGACTTGAAAATGGAAATTGATATTCAGGACAAAGGTTACGGTGTGCTTGATAACCTGAAGCAGTTGTTGGAGAAAGTGAGCTTAGAACTCAATGACGCCATGAAACTTCACAGTCTTAGCGAACAGTTAGAAGATGCAAGAGACGCCAAAGATATTTGGGCTGGCTTGGGGGGTGTGTGTACTTTTGTTGGTGGCGCCCTTGCTTTTGCCGCCCCGCCTGTTGGAGCCGCTGTGATGGCCCTGGGTGCTGCCGCTGGTGCTATCGGTTATGGAGTAAACCAGGTTAAGGAAACCACAACAGAACAAAAGCAGAAGGACCTACAGAATAAGCGATTCAAAACATAGTCAAAAGTGAACAGAATGGAGTCAACCATTGAAAGACTTTTGTACTGTAAACACTTAATTTTTCAATGAAAAGACGTTGTTTTCCGTTGTTTTTGTCACAGGTACACGACATTACATGTGTGCATATTTCAGCTATAAGGGAAGACTTGGCTACATCAAGTAAAACTCCAGAAACATTTTTGTTTGCAGCAAATAAAGCCCAAATTTTCAGTTAGGTCAGTCTTGAATAATTCGGAAATTTGCTGGACCTCTTTCGTGTTTTACTGACACTTTCTCTTATTCTGATTTTTTTTTTCAAAGATAAACAAAACCCCAGAACTGTCCTTCCCTGGCTGCACACTTTATGAGGTTCCGTTTTAATTAATGTCTATCTCACACGTTTTTAGTTCAGTTACCCAAAGATCTCAGAAATGACGACAAGAAAAAAAAAGATCTGTATAGTTCTAAAACATTTCTCTTTCTTCTCTTACTTATTTTTTAAACTAAGCACTATAAGTACTACGTCTCTTCTTATGCAAAAACCTGTTTTAAAACTCAAATTGTTACATGTAAATTGTTAGACTAACATTTGAAAAGCGGAAGTAAACGAAACAAACTTTCCTCATTATAAATGGTTCTGTTACTAAAGCTTCATGTGAGATCCAAAATCCAGAAATATAATAGATCTGTTAATTAACAACTGTTATACATGCTGAAAAGTCAACACAAGAAATCAGTACACAGAAAGATAAACAGCCACAGCCTACAAGAAGAAAATACTAACATTAATTTCAATCAGGAACTTGCCAATCATTCCAAAACACCCAGTGAAGTTGAGGAGATAGGTACAGATGAATTATGGAATTCTTACAGCACAGCCATAATCACAGCAGCAAAAGTAAGCGCTGGACTGGAAAAACCAAGTAGAGAAGCATGGATATCAGATAAAACATGGAAGTATATACATGACAGTCTGACGGGATGGTGTGAGAGGAGATCACCAACTGAGCTGATGGCATGCATGAAGGATCGCGTACTCTGGAGAAGCATAATAGCCAACGCCAGTCGGCACGGCACATGATGATGATGATGATATACATGAAAGACGAGCAGCCAAATTAGACATGTTGAATGCAAAAACAGATCATGAAAGAGATTTGGCAAAAGCAAAATACAAAGAAATAGACAAGAAAGTAAAAAGTTCAGCTAGAAGGGATAAAAGAGCATACATAGACAATATGGCGAAAGAGGCAGAAAAAGCAGCAAAAACAGGAGACAGCAAAACTTTATATAACATACAAAAGAGGCTAACAGGTACTATTACATCTAAAGAAAGACCAATCCTTAGCAAAACTGGAACACTATTAACATCAAATAAAGACCAAAAGCAAAGATGGGCTGAACACTTCCAAGAAATACTTAATCGACCACACCCAAAAGAATTGTTAAACCTTGAAACTGACTTACCAGCCCCACAACTAAATGTCAACCTCGATGAAATTAAATTGCATGAAGTTGAAACAGCAGTGAATTTAATGGCTAACAACAAAGCTGCAGGTGAAGATGAAATAACAGCCGGAATGCTAAAAGCTATCAATAGTGACAACATGAGACAACTACAGAGAATGTTTAACAAGATTTGGAAAGAAGAAAAGGTCCCTTCTAATTGGAAGAAAGGAATCATTGTTAAAATACCAAAAAAGGGCAACCTTAGTGACTGTAACAACTGGAGAGGAGTAACCTTAATATCAGTTGTGTCAAAAGTATTTTGCAAGGTCATTTTGAATAGACTCAAAGATATAGTGGATACTGCAATGAGAGAAGAACAAGCAGGATTTCGAAAAGGGAGAAGCTGTCTCGACCAGATCTTTACTCTCAGAATAATACTTGAAGAACATATTGAAAAGCAGAAACCATTAATACTGAACTTCATAGATTTTAAAAAGGCATTTGATAGCATACACAGAGATTCATTATGGAGAATTTTATGTCTATATGGAATACCATCTAAAATTGTCAACATCATTAAGGACTTATACAATGGATATGTCTGTGCAGTCAAGACAGAAGAAGGGATGAGTGAATGGTTCCAGATTGAAACAGGCGTGAAACAAGGATGTATACTGTCTCCTTTACTGTTTGGGATTACAGTAGACTTCATAATGAAAAAATGCTGCACAGGTAACACAGGTATTGACTGGGTACATGGGACCCAACTAGAAGATCTTGATTTTGCTGATGACATAACTCTTATCAGTAATAATGTGAATTCCATGCAAGGAAAAACAGATAGCCTGTCTTCACTGGCTAGCAAAATAGAACTTGAAATTAACAAGGACAAAACAAAAATAATGAAAATTCCTCTCAATCACAATGGAAAAATACACATAGAAGGGACAGATATTGAAGAAGTCAATAAATTTGCATACCTTGGCAGCTACATAGACCAGGATGGTGACACTAGAAAGGAAGTTAGGATCAGAATTGCAAAAGCAGCATCAATCTTCAAGAATCTTGAGAACATATGGAACTCAAAAGTTATAAGCACAAAAACCAAGTTAAGACTATTCAATTCAAATGTAATATCCACCCTCATTTATGCATGCGAAAGCTGGAAAACAACTAAAGAAATAGAAAAGAAATTAGACTCTTTTGAAAACAAATGCCTAAGGTGTCAAGTGGAACGAATTCAAGAACAATGCAGAGATAAGACAGATGACTGAACAACAACCAGTCTCATGGGTGATCAGGAAAAGGAGATGGACATATGTTGGTCACTTGATGAGAAGAAATGATCAGAGAATCCCAAAACAAGCTATCAAGTGGAACACAACAGGTCGAAGAAAAAGAGGCAGACCGCGTGAAACTCTGAAGAGGACATTATTAAGAGAGGCCAAATTAACAGGCATAAAATTCCTTGATGAGGTTGAAAGACTCGCCGAAGACAGGAAAAATTGGCGAACTACTTTGCAAGCCCTATGTGACGTTTAACGGCACGGGAAGGATATAAGATATAAGATAAGATACATGCAGGTTTAGTCATAAAACACTTAAGACTGCCATTAGAAATAACGTCTAAAAATAGGGCTAATGTGAAAGAAAAGATATCAATTATTTTTGTTTTTGTTTGGCCGAGCATCATCGCGCTGAGCATACAGATGGCGCGCATTTCAGACAAAGTACAGGTCAAAAAAAAAAAAATCTAAGATCAAGTGAACTTGAAAAGTCACAAAAATGACAAGACCGCAGATGTTTTTATCCATACCCGTCATGAAAGCATATAATACTTGAGGGGAGGGGAGAGTGTTGAAGATAAAAGAACAAAGGGACGTGGACGGACGGACAGCGTGGACGGATGGACAGCAGTCAGCTTGTCTGAATGCTGCAAGAGACTAAACGAACCAGAGATTTGCGCCGTTAGGATTTTATGTGATAGGGTAGATGATGATGATGATGATGATGACTGTTATCATATTCATATTGCACTGCTCGCAATGCAGACTTCAACCCTAACCATTACTTTAATATCTAGTTGAAGTTTTGTTAAGAAAATAAGTAAGTAGAAGCAGCAACAAATTTGTTTGTTTATCTAAAACATGCTTGTTAAACACCTACATTTTCTAAAGTAATCTTATGTACAAACTAGAGAGAGAGAGAGAGAGAGACAGAGAGACAGAGACAGAGAGAGAGGGAGAGACAGAGAGAGAGACAGAGAGAATACATTGTCTCATTAAAATAACTGAATACAGTTATTTTAATCTTGGTAGTTTACTCAAAATTTGGACATGTGAGAAAACAGAACCTGGTCATTTTCGAGGTAAAAAAAAAGGAAATTCAGGCCAAATATCATAATAAATATCACAGTGGCCCGGACGAATGATGTGGAAGAAGAAAAGTATTTGAACTGAGCTGAAACATCACGGGTCGCCTAGAACAGAGAAGCAAGTTCACCTACGCTATCCAGCACAGCAAGTAATATGCCCCATTGCCAAGTTTAAAAAATGTTCTGAAAGATGTAAAAGACATTTCTGTAACAAACACATTATACTAATGTTTGTTTAGATATCACATTTCAATATCTTCTCTTCTTTCAAATGTAGTTTAATCTAAGTATACTTTAATCTAATTATATATGTGGAGTTAAATTTCTTTTTTTTTCTGTTAATAAATAAATTATTCAAATAAAATGATATCATATTCTGTCCTTTTTTAATGAATAGTTATATGTTTACCTTCATATGCCTGTTATATTTAGTGCTTCCAATATTTGGTCCACTATGTCACTACAAATTGTTACAAAAACTACTGAAAATTTACAGAGCTGTTACAAACAATGTTAGAGAAAAATATACACGATTTTAGAGAGAATAAACTGATTTAACTATTTTCTGTTTTTCACGACACACACTGAACCATCTACGGAAACAGCACGTCATGTACAGAATCAATACAATTGACAAATATAAATTCAGTATTACACGACAGTTGACAAAAATAAATTCAGAATCACACGACAAGTGACAAACATAATCTCATTATGTAATTCAGTGACTTTTTCATAGAGAAGACACAACACCAAATAAAGTTAATACATCACGACAGACTCTGAGTACGAACGTCTTAGAAAACATACAACACTGTTCAGACCAAACTGTGGCACAAAATGTTTCTGTTATATTCAATGGAATACGTCAACAACAAACATTTAGCCAACAAATATTTGTTATATTCAGTGGAATACATCAACAAAACATTTAGCCAACACATGTTTGTTGTATTCAATAGAATACATCAACGACAAATATTTAGCCAAAAAATGTTTGTTATATTCAGTGGAATACATCAATAACAAATATTTAGCCAACAGTATAAAGCTGAAAACAGAAGATTATAACCTGAAGAAAGAAGGTGATGTTGTTACACGAGAAGTATATAAACAAAGGAAGCTTCACATTTCTAACTTTCGAGTAAAAAAAACAGTTCTTGTATAAAACAGGTTTAGGTGTCACAGTAGCCAGCTAGAAACAGCAATAGCTGATCAAATGACAGAGAAAAGTGAACATGTATGAAAAATGTCAGAAAAAAAATTAGACAAAATGCTTCAGACCTTGGATAATGAATATAGAAAAATGAAAAGATAATGACCTGACTCAGACTACAGACTCTGGTAGGATGAGAGGCTGGCTGGTCACGAGAGGAAAATGCACTGTGAACTCTGCCACCTTACATCCATCCCTTAGTAGATCAGATCATATCATGTCATATATCACACTGTATCATATCGCATAATATTACAGTATACCATATAATATCATATCACTGTGACGGAAAATCCTGTAGAGAGTGGAACAACAGCACAACTCCTCAGATCATCAGAGGAAGTACCCACACTCGAGTGTTTCGAGGGGAGGGGGTGTGGGGGCCCCGGGTGCCACCCTGGGTCATGACCCTCCAGCGGTCTGTAAGTTTTTTTTTTATTTGTTATTATTTTGCCCCATTCTGGTTTGAACCATGGCCTTTCAAATGACACTGCTGCACGGTAGAGTGCATCTAAGTCATTCTGCCACGGGCGTCTGGTATTAGACGTGACAACTAAAATTATTTAAGTTCTCAGTATTTTTATCTATTTCGCATGCTCCACAGCCAGCTCGAGCCTTTTTCTGATGTTCATGAAAAGCTTCTCAATGTCCTTGCTCTTACTTGTCATTTTATGCCCAGTCGCCTACACAGTTCGTATGCTGATGTTGCTACGAATCCTCTCGCTACTACTTCCACAGCTATCACTTCTGTCTTGGCTCCTACCATCTGCCTTAGTTGCTTGACCAGATCACTGAACTTCTCACTCTTGAGTACGTGCTGCTGCTGCTCTATTCTTGTTTCGTATGGAACTGTAAGGTCAATCATTAAAAGTTCCTGTTTTGTTGTGAAGTACACTACAATGTCCGGACGCATTTCTGTGTTCTTAATGGCAGCCGGGTATTCTCTTCTTCCTGGTAGGTCCGCTATCACATCCCAGTCATTTGTACCATCTAGCAGTGATGGTAAAGGAATGTCCCTGATTTCAATATTTGATGTCGTACCACCACTTGTGAAATATTTAGGTGGGGCCTCAACTTTTTTGCTGTCGTTTGCTTTATCGTTTTTCCTTGTCTACAATGTCTACTAGTTCCTGCAGCACTCTGTTGTGCCGCCAGGTGTAGCGTCCTTGGGCTAATGATACTCTGCATGCTGACAGCACGTGTACCAATATTTGTTTTTTGTTGCAGAGGTGGCACGTTAGCTCTTCTGATACACCCCAGCAGCTGGTGCCTGAAGAGTGGTCATAAGTAGCTCTGATGATGAAGCTGAGTCTCAAGGGTGCCATTTTCCAGATGTCCTTCCATGTTAGTGATCTCTGCAGGACTTCCTCCCGTGTTGTCCACTGACCTTGCTGTACCTGTTGGACTGCCTTCTGGACCCGCTTATCATCCTCTGAATTCCTTACTTCGCTGATGATCATATCCCTTTCTTCTTTACAGGAGGCCTTTGATCATCACGTGATTTCACCATGACCAAATCCCCTTCTGTTGGTCTGGGTGTATCCCAGTGTTTCTCAGTGTAGGACATACGCCCCACAGGGGGGGGGGAGTTTTCTTTTTTTTTGCCGGGGGGGGGGGGTCAGCTTGAATATATTTATATTTTACTTCTCAGAACTCGCTGGTGGGGGAATCAAAATCTTTGAGGCATGTAGGTGGGGCATGGTTCAAAAAAGATTGGGGAACACTGGTGTATCCTGTGACTTCTTTCAGCTCCAGTGCTTCCCTGGCTACTGTCATTTCCTCGCTTACTTTCCATTTTCGCCCAGTTTTAGGTGTTGTATCATAGCCTACCATATCATATACCAACTGGTATTATATACTGTTAAAAAAAAAAAGAAACGCAACACTTCTGTAGTCATAATGGACACCAAATTTCAAACTTGTATCAAATTTTTATTTTACGGAATTAATGTTTCAGTCTTGGCATGAAGAAACTTTAAGACTTTAACAATGAAATGATTTTCATTAAATTTGGTTTGGACTTTTATTATTTGCGACTGAGGCCTCCATTTCAGTAAAGTGTATGGCTTCCTCTGGCTGTATTAGAGAACGACATCTCCTTGACATGGATCCGATTAGCCGTTGGATCTGTTGTTGTGAAATGGCTGCCCACTCTTCCCGCAGTGCAAAAGACAACTGTCGGAGGTTGTTGGCGCCACGTCTCGCTGGCGAACTTGTCTGTTGAGTTCATCCCATAAGTGTTCTATTGGATTCATGTCTGATGATATGGATGTTCACGGAATGGTCTGGACGTTGTTGTCAGCGAGGAACTGGGTGGTGAGTTGTGCCACATGAGATCGAGCGTTATCCTGCTGAAAAATCGACCCTGGTGCAGCCAGAAGTGGAAGGACGTGAGGACGAAGAATTTCAGCGACGTATCGTTAGGCATTCAGGCGTCCTTCATTTGCACCAGGTCACTTCTTCCCATGAAGTTGATCGTCCCCCACACCAGTACACATCCACCACCATGTGGAGAATCCTCATCCACACAGTTCTGGGCGTAGCGCTTATGGACTCTGCTGTAAACTCTTCTCCGTCTATCGTGTCACTGGAGCAGAAAGAATGATTCATCGCTAAACCAAATCCTTCTCCAGTCATTCGCAACGGTCCATTGACGATGCCGGTCCATAAGAACAGGATCTTTGTAGGGTCTTCTAGCCCAAAGACCAGCGTCGTGCAGCCGGGTCATGATTGTTTGATCTTCGACGAGCTGCTGTCATTGACTGGACTGTTGAGGACGCAAATACAAATCGATTCCTGAGCAGCCGTATGATTTGGTCTTCGGCAGGAGTTGAGACTACGGGTCTTCCACTGCGCGGCCGGTCTGCAACTGAGACAGTTTCTTGAAATCGTCTCCAAAGTTGACTAATGTGCTTCTAACCACATTAAATTGTCTGGCCACTACACTTTGTGACTGTCCAGTCTGTAAACGTCCAATGATGACGAGTCGTTGTTCTGTAGTGAGATGAGCCATACTTGCGCATTGAATTTTCAAATGAGTTGATTCGAGGAGAGTCAATCTTTTATAGGCATTCAGTAACATGGTCAGTGAGTTTTGTGTTAAGTAAGTTTCACGGGATTCTCGTGAACCTGTCATGAGTTATTGTCAAAAATGCTGTTTTGACTAGTGTCGCTTTTCTGTGCTCATGAATCATCTGCTGAGTACAATTCAGGTCAGCACGTGAAGTTGATGTCCAAGTGAACTTTTCAGGCAATGTGCCCTTGTCTGATCAGTAAACTTCAGTTTAAATCACAACATCGTATTTGTTGTGTTTCTGTTTTTGAACAGTATATTATATTGTATCACGTCATATTATATCATACTGTATCATCTTATAATATCATATCTTATCATATCATACCATATCATGCAATATTGTATCATGTCTTATTGTGTCACATTTTACTGTATCACACTGTATTATATCATAGAGTGAGAAAGTAAGAGATATGAAACAGTATGATCTCACACACATACAGACACACAGTGAGAATGAGCAAAGAAAGATACAGCTTCCACGAAGAAATGACAGTAAAATTGATAGAAACAAGCAAAAACAATCATGAGAAAGGAAGTGAAAGTTCAGGAAATGAAAATACATCTCAGATTGTCAAACCTAGAATAAACCTCAAACTATAGCAGCAGCAGTAGGAGCAGCTGTACAAGTACATGTAAGTGCCATGCCAGACAGAATTATTAGTTTTATAATACTAATTTGAATAACTAAAGTTGTAAGAGTAGATGTGGCAAATGTAATTATTAGTAATGATGTACTGGTCCTTTAGGTTACTCTTCGAAGTTAATCTCCAGAAGAAAGATCTATGGAACAAAAAAAAAATGATTTCTTGTACACTTGCTAAAATACATTGAATGAATTATGATTGAACAAGATGATTGAATTTAATATAGTGTAAACAATACTCCCTGAATTTCACCTACATTCATAGCATATTTTTGTCTTTTTTTCCTTTGTTTTCTGTACAAAGCTGCTTGTAGATTTAATTTTTTGGATCTATTTGTAGTTTGATATATAAAAATATCACATAATCGTTTTACTGTATCTCATGATTGTATCTTTAGAACAAAAGCTTTGTAAGTTTTTTATTTATTTATTTTTTTTTAGTGGCATTCTTACAACATATTTTTTATTTTACTTTTCTACAGAAGCAACAGAGAAATGAAGAAATGGAGAAGAAACTAATCTTTGTTCTGCTAGGAAAAAACGGATATGGCAAAAGTGCCACGGGAAACTCTATACTTGGGAAGAGAGTTTTCGAAACATCTCCCAGGTTGCAAACTTTACCTGCCAACAGCTCTTCTTATACAAGAGATATTAAAGATAGTGTAAAAGAGTACGGAAAGTACATACTGAGGATTTTTGATGGCCCTGGATCAGAAGATACCAGTGTAAGCATAGTCCAGGGCCTAGAAACAATGGGAAGGACTATTGAGAACTCGCTAGAGATGTGCTCTGAAGGAATTGATGCATTTCTCTTTGTCATACGGTATGGCAGCAGATTCACAAGCGAAGATGTGACTCAACTCCAAAGTCTGAGAAGAATGTTTGGGGAGAAATTTTTCAATCATCTCATTGTTGTTATGACGGGCGGCGACATATTCCAAGACGGAGTGGGAGATTCTTTCGAAGATTGGTGCGCGAAACTGAAGAATGAACTACAAACCTTACGAGAAAGTTGTTATGGAAGATTCGTGTTATTTAACAATCTGGATCTGGTCGAACAAAGTAAGACAGGAACGATTAAAAAGATAGTTGAACATGCAAAAGATATACATTTTGTACATGGTCGTTATAACTTTCAACATTTTAATGAAGCCAAAGATGAGCGTGAGAAGCTGATCTTAGAGCTGAATGCACCACAACTAACTACGGCCTTTCAAACCAAGATCAGACAAATTGACGCTAACATACATAAATTTGCCATAAAACTGTCCCCCAGCATCCGGGAAAACATTGAAAATCGAATTAAGAATCTGCTGAAGGAAATAGACGATCAAGACAAAGGTTATGGTGTCCTTAATGACCAGAAAGTGCTGGTGCATGAACTGAGCATAAAACTTGACGACATGGAAAAAGATCTTCGCTTCAGCCAACAACTGGAAGGTGTCGGGGATGTTAAAAGCACCTGCATTTATATAGCATTTGTATTTGTTTGCATTGCAGTTGTGATCGGTGTGGTTGCCCCTCCAGCAGGGACTGCTATATCTGGCGCTCTCATCGCTGTGGCTGTTGCTACAGGATATTTCATAAATAGACACAGAGGAAATAAAATAAAGCGAAAACAACAAGCGATACGGAGAAGACTGAGCACTTATCATTTACATTCCAGAAATCTTAATGAAACTTAGTCAAAACGCTTTAGACGGAATTGTGATTCAAAATTCAGTCTGAAGAAAAAAAAATCAATGCATTGTATTGTACTTCAAGAAGAACAAAACAAAGTTAGTTCATTCAGTTGGAGAAATAGTGAGCGGGTGGAGGTACTCTTGTGTCACAGATGAGAAACATCACCTCTGGTGCTCCCAATAAAGGCTCTGCCTGGCTGAGGAACATCACCTCTGGTGCTCCCAATAAAGGCTCTGCCTGGCTGAGGAACATCACCTCTGGTGCTCCCAATAAAGGCTCTGCCTGGCTGAGGAACATCACCTCTGGTGCTCCCAATAAAGGCTCTGCCTGGCTGAGGAACATGGGTGGATACAGTTCCTACGACGGTGGAATGTGTCAAAAATTCATTGCACCCTTTAATGCTTTTTAAAGTTCCATTCAGGATCTGAACTAACAGCCAGTGTAAGCCACTCCCAGTTCGTCCTGTTGCCGTGCTGCTACACCCTGACTGCAGAGAACATCTGCTTGCAGTTCCAGGGAGAGAGAACATCTGCTTGCAGTTCCAGGGAGAGAGAACATCTGCTTGCAGTTCCAGGGAGAGAGAACATTTGCTTGCAGTTCCAGGGAGAGAGAACATCTGCTTGCAGTTCCAGGGAGAGAGAACATCTGCTTGCAGTTACAGAGAGAGAGAACATTTGCTTGCAGTTCCAGGGAGAGAGAACATCTGCTTGCAGTTCCAGGGAGAGAGAACATCTGCTTGCAGTTCCAGGGAGAGAGAACATCTGCTTGCAGTTCCAGGGAGAGAGAACATCTGCTTGCAGTTACAGAGAGAGAGAACATCTGCTTGCAGTTCCAGGGAGAGAGAACATTTGCTTGCAGTTCCAGGGAGAGAGAACATCTGCTTGCAGTTCCAGGGAGAGAGAACATCTGCTTGCAGTTACAGAGAGAGAGAACATTTGCTTGCAGTTCCAGGGAGAGAGAACATCTGCTTGCAGTTCCAGGGAGAGAGAACATCTGCTTGCAGTTACAGAGAGAGAGAACATCTGCTTGCAGTTCCAGAGAGAGAGAGAACATCTGCTTGCAGTTCCAGAGAGAGAGAGAACATCTGCTTGCAGTTCCAGAGAGAGAGAACATCTGCTTGCAGTTACAGAGAGAGAGAACATTTGCTTGCAGTTCCAGGGAGAGAGAACATTTGCTTGCAGTTACAGGGAGAGAGAACATTTGCTTGCAGTTCCAGGGAGAGAGAACATCTGCTTGCAGTTACAGGGAGAGAGAACATTTGCTTGCAGTTCCAGGGAGAGAGAACATTTGCTTGCAGTTACAGGGAGAGAGAACATCTGCTTGCAGTTACAGGGAGAGAGAACATCTGCTTGCAGTTACAGGGAGAGAGAACATCTGCTTGCAGTTACAGGGAGAGAGAACATCTGCTTGCAGTTACAGGGAGAGAGAATATCTGCTTATAGTTACAGGGAGAGAGAACCGGAGAGTATCTGGCATTAAGAAATCAGAGAAACGAAGGAAAATTTCTTCTTCACAAAGGTTCACATTTGAAGACTTCAATTGATAAATCTGTAATTTTATTTCATTTTTAACACCAACGTTATTAAATTATTTTAGTTTTTATATGTTAATTTGATACAAATTGGATCAGTTTTTACATGTGTAAACATTTATTTACGTGTAAGTCAACAGTTTTTACATGTTTCCCATAATAGAAAAATATGAATGTTACGGTGGAAAAGAGTCAGAAATATAAATTATTCCAAGTTCGTCTTCTCACTGTGTTACAATATATTTACTGTAGTTTTCAAACTTTCAGCAAGTGACTTTGTACAGAATTCAAAGATTTGTACGGTTAATTTATTTACTTCCTTATTAATGTTTACGTCTGAGCTTTAAAAAGTCGTTTTAGTTTCTTAATCTCAATTTCGTCACGTATTGTATTCTTCATTAATTCATTCATTTGCATGTCCCTTGCCTCCCTAACAGCTTTCCCGTAGGTCTCTCGGTTGTGAGCAAGATGCTCTGCTGCTGATGCATCAATTTGTAGATTATCAACGATGTCTTGCAGTCATGTTCGCCTTCATCTTCCTCTCTTTCTTTTTCCCATTATGTACCCTTCCAAGACGGTCTTCTCTGGATTATCATGACATAATGTGTCCAAAATATTTAAGTTTTTTTTGTTTAATCCTCTTTACTAGCCAGCCTTCTTCAATATTAAGTTCTTGTAGTATGGACAGATCTTTACTCTCAGAATAATACTTGAAGAACATATTGAAAAGCAGAAACCATTAATACTGAACTTCATAGATTTTAAAAAGGCATTTGATAGCATACACAGAGATTCATTATGGAGAATTTTATGTCTATATGGAATACCATCTAAAATTGTCAACATCATTAAGGACTTATACAATGGATATGGTTGTGCAGTCAAGACAGAAGAAGGGATGAGTGAATGGTTCCAGATTGAAACAGGCGTGAAACAAGGATGTATACTGTCTCCTTTACCTTTTGGGATTACAATAGACTTCATAATGAAAAAATGCTGCACAGATAACACAGGTATTGACTGGGTACATGGGACCCAACTAGAAGATCTTGATTTTGCTGATGACATAACTCTTATCAGTAATAATGTGAATTCCATGCAAGAAAAAACAGATAGCCTGTCTTCACTGGCTAGCAAAATAGGACTTGAAATTAACAAGGACAAAACAAAAATAATGAAAATTCCCATTAATCAAAATGGAAAAATACACATAGAAGGGACAGATATTGAAGAAGTCAATCAATTTGCATACCTTGGCAGCTACATAGACCAGGATGGTGACACTAGAAAGGAAGTTAGGATCAGAATTGCAAAAGCAGCATCAATCTTCAAGAATCTTGAGAACATATGGAATTCAAAAGTTATAAGCACAAAAACCAAGTTAAGACTATTCAATTCAAATGTAATATCCACCCTCATTTATGCATGCGAAAGCTGGAAAACAACTAAAGAAATAGAAAAGAAATTAGACTCTTTTGAAAACAAATGCCTAAGGAAAATACTCGGCATCAAGTGGAATGAATTCAAGAACAATGCAGAGATAAGACAGATGACTGAACAACAACCAGTCTCATGGGTGATCAGGAAAAGGAGATGGACATATGTTGGTCACTTGATGAGAAGAAATGATCAGAGAATCCCAAAACAAGCTATCGAGTGGAACACAACAGGCCGAAGAAAAAGGGGCAGACCACGTGAAACTCTGAAGAGGACATTATTAAGAGAGGCCAAGTTAACAGGCATAAAATCCTTTGATGAGATTGAAAGACTCGCCGAAGACAGGAAAAATTGGCGAACTACTTTACGAGCCCTATGTGACGTTTAACGGCACGGGAAGGATATAAGATATAAGATAAGTATGGACATATTTGTTATTTTTTGTGTCCATGATATTTGAAGAACTCTTCTGTAGCATTTACATGCAACGGTATTTATGTGTTTCTCAGCTGTTTTGTTAAGTGTCCAGGTCTCACAGGCATATTTTACGATGGGAAAGATGCATGCCCTTAAAAATCTTATTTTTGTGTCTCTGTCTGTTCCTCTCCACAGATTCTTTAGTTGTTTTACTTTCTGAAGAGCGATAGATATCCTCCTTTTAATTTCTTTAATTGTATCTCCATTATTAGTTAACAGTGATTAAAGATATTCAAAACTCTCCACTTCTTCCAATTTTTCCTCATTGATACATATTTCAGCTACCTTGTTTGTTTTGTAAGTTGTCTTCAATTTAATTTTCTTCGCGTTAAGATAGAGGTTTTGCTCTTTGCTGTTCTTACGGACTGACATAATTAGTTTTTCCATTCCTTTTTTATTTGTATTTTAGAAAACTAAAAATGAGATATTGAAAAACAAGCAAGCAAATAAACAAACAGACAAACAAACTGCTAGAAGCAGTTTTGTGACGGTGAAAGTTTTCCTTGGCAAGATGCATGCTGGTATACAACATTAGAGCGATTCTTAAAGTGCATAATTATAGCAACGCTACAATGTTTGCTGGAAGATGCCATGATGGGAGACCTCATTTTTTAAAAAAGAAGATTTATGATTAGTTGGCTTTTGGAAGTGCATGTTTTTTTTTCTTTCATGTGTGTGTTCTTTTGTAAGTTAAAAGTTATGACAACTAACAAGTAAACCATTAATCTATACAGAGTATTCATATTTCTCCAAATTCCCAAATCAGTCATGAATACAGCATTCCAGTAAGAATAACTTATTTCTAATCTAGAGGGATTCTCTCAGCGGCCTAATTCTACACTTTATAAGCTAGAGAGGCTCTCTCAGAGGCCTAATTATGCAGGGTGTCCCTAAAGGCTGGACACATAGGGAAACATATACTGTTCAGAAAAAGAAAAACAACACTACTGTAGTCATAATGGACACCAAATTTCAAACTTGTATCACAATTTTATTTTGCGGAATTAATGTTTCAGTCTTGGCAAGAGGAAACTTTAAGACTTTAGCAATGAAATGATTTTCATTAAATTTGGTTTGGACTTTTTTTTCTTTGCGACTGAGCCCTCCCTTTCAGTAAAGTGTATGTCCTCCTCTGGCCTGTATCAGAGAACGACATCTCCTTGACAGAGATCTGATTAGCCGTTGGATCTGTTGTTGCGGGATGACTGCCCACTATTCCCGCAGTGCAAGAGACATCGGAGATTGTTGGCGCCACGTCTCGCTGGCGGACTTGTCTGTTGAGTTCATGCCGTAAGTGTTCTATTGGGTTCATGTCTAATGACATGGATGGCCACGGAATGGTCTGGACGTTGTTGTCAGCGAGGAACTGGGTGATGAGTTGTGGCACATGAGATCGAGCGTTATCCCGCTGAAAAATCACCCCTGGTGCAGCTAGAAGTGGAAGGATTTGAGGACGAAGAATTTCAGCGACGTATAGTTAGGCATTCAGGTGTTCTTAAATTTGCACCAGGTCACTTCTTCCCATGAAGCTGATCATTCCACACACCAGTACACCACCACCATGTGGAGGAGCCTCATCCACACAGTTCTGGGCGTAGTGCTAATGGAGTTTGCAGAAAACTCTTCTCCGTCTATCGTGTCACTGGAGCAGAAAGAATGATTCATAACTAAATCAAACCCTTCTCCAGTCATTCACAACGGTCAATTGACGATGCTGGTTCGCCCACTGCAGTCGGTTCTGGCGGTGCCTGTCTATTAGAACAGGACCTCTGTAATGTCTTCTAGCCCAAAGACGAGCGTCGTGCAGCCGGTTCCGTTTGATCTGAAATTCGACGAACTGCTATCATTGACTGGACTGTTGAGGAGGCAGATGCAAATCGATTCCTGAGGTGACACAGCCGTATGAAGCGGTCTTCGGCAGGAGTTGTGACTATGTGTCTTCCACTGCGCGGTCGGTCTGCAACTGAGCCAGTTTCTTGAAATCGTCTCCAAATGTGACTAATGATGCTTCTAGCCACATTAAATTGTCTGGCCACTAAACTTTGTGAATGTCCAGTCTGTAAACGTCCACTGATGACGAGTAGTTGTTGTGTAGTGAGATGGGCCATACATGCGCATTGAATTTTTAAACGAATTGATTCAAGGAGAGACAATCTTTTATAGTCATTCAATAACATGGTCAATGAGTTTTGTGTTCAGTAAGTTTCACGGGATTCTCGTGAACCTGTCATGAGTTATTGTCAAAAATGCTGTTTTGACTAGTGTCGCTTTTCTGTGCTCATGAATCATCTGCTGGGTACACTTCAGGTCAGCACGTGAAGTTGATGTCCAAGTGAACGTTTCAGACAATTTGCTCTTGTCTGATCAGTAAACTTCAGTTTAAATCACAACATCGTATTTGTTGCGTTTCATTTCTTGAACAGTACACATATTTTTAAGAAATGAAATTCATTAACAACATTTTATTCAACTGGAATATTAAATAACGTCTTCAATATGATTTCCATCATTTACGATGCGAATGTTAATGCGCTTTGCAAAATTCACGTGAAATCGATGTAATACACCCACATTGCCGTCAATTTTAGCACATTCACTCTTTATGCGTTCACTCAAGTGTGTTACATCTGTGATTTTCATTGAGTACAACTTTTCCTTCAGTATACCCCAGAAAAAGTAGTCAAGTGGGCTAAGGTCGGGAGGAGACCACTCCACGTGACCACGTCTTCCAATCAAGTTAGAGAAATTGTCATTCAGCCAATCTTTTACCACCGTGGCGAAATGGGCAGGGGCGCCATCCTGTTGGAACCATTCAGGAAGTCCTTCACCTCAACTTTCAATTTGGGGGATTAATTGATCTCTCAGCATGGCAAGATAAGTCTCATCAGTTCATCGAAGTCTCACATGTTCATCGAAGTCTCACCATTTCATCGAAGTCTCACATGTTCATCGAAGAAGAATGGTCCCAACACACAAGCCTTCCACAAACCACACCACACCATAAATGTTTGCGCTCCTTGCTGTTTTGCATAATACAGAAAACATGTGGATTGGTTTGCGATCAGTAGCAAACATTCTGTCTGTTAACCTCATCATTCACATAAAACAAAGCTTCATCGCTGAACAGCACAGAGTCTTCGGTGAAACGAAAGTTTTCATCCAACTTAATCTGTGGAGGAAAAATAATTATAGTTACTGAGATTTATTTATGTGTCCAGACTTTAGGGACACCCTGTGCACTTTCTAAGCTACTCGGAGCCCTAATTATACACTTTATAAGCTAGAGAGACTCTCTCTGAGCCCTAATTATGTATTTTCTAAGTTAGAGAGACTCTCTCTCTCTCAGAGCCCTAATTATGCATTTTCTAAGTTAGAGAGACACACTCTCTCTCTCTCTCTCAGAGCCCTAATTATGCATTTTCTAAGTTAGAGAGACTCTCTCTCTCTCTCTCTCTCTCTCTCTCTCTCTCTCTCAGAGCCCTAATTATACACTTTGTAAGCTAGAGATCAAAATCGCCTCTTCATCTACTTATCCATTGAAGTTTAGAAAGATGTTTCCTGCTGAGACAGACAGTTCCACAGGCAAAGATGTTGTTTGCCTTCACATGCTCAAATAGTTAAACAGATATAAAATAATTATCCATTACCACAACATAACCACCACCTTCCAGAGTGTGGGTGAGTCTGTCCACAACACCCCCCCCCCCTTCCAATCCAAATCTGTCTTTAGAATTTGAAGTGTCCTGAGACTTGCCTTGATACACTTCAAACTCATAGATATAACCACCCATATCAGTCCTACAACGTATTTTATAACCAAGTTTTACTGGCTTCATTGGGTTATATTGCTTTAGTGCTAAGCGATCTTTTAAGAGAACCATGCTCTCATCTATACACTGCACTGCATGGCGTAACTGAATCAACTGAAAATTGCGATTGAGATACCGAATGAGAGGTCTAATCTTATAAAGTTTATCCAAGTTACCTTCTGGAACTGCATTATTGTTAATCACATGCAGATTTCCAAGAAATGTCTGTCCACATAGTTCTTGTAACTAGCGGTACTGTAATGTCCACATCACTGGAGCAGTATTGTCTTGGTAAATGATTCACATAAAACAAAGCTTCATCGCTGAACAGAGTCTTCGGTGAAACGAATGTTTTCATCCAACTTAATCTGTGGAGGGAAAAAAAAACTTGTGTTGTAACCAAGCAAAAAAATAAAGGCCCAAGAATGCATGCATTTCTTCAATGTCGGAAGGTTTCATTCTTCTTTGTTTTTGATGGATGTACAAGTTTGTTTGAAAAATTAAATTTTCAGTTGTACACTGAGGTAGTACTGTGAGAAAAATATCAGCTGCTGTGTTCTGTCCCACACAATTATGTAGAACTGGGCCCACTTCTCGTGTAAAATATGGCAGACTGTGTGATAGTGTGGTCTTCTTCCACGTCCTTTCATATTCAGCAAGTGTTACATCACTTCATATTCAGCAAGTGGTATATCACTTCATATTCAGCAAGTGGTACATCACTTTATATTCAGCAAGTGGTATATCACTTTATATTCAGCAAGTGGTACATCACTTTATATTCAGCAAGTGGTATATCACTTTATATTCAGCAAGTGGTACATCACTTTATATTCAGCAAGTGGTACATCACTTCATATTCAGCAAGTGGTATATCACTTTATATTCAGCAAGTGGTACATCACTTCATATTCAGCAAGTGGTATATCACTTCATATTCAGCAAGTGGTACATCACTTTATATTCAGCAAGTGGTATATCACTTTATATTCAGCAAGTGGTACATCACTTCATATTCAGCAAGTGGTACATCACTTTATATTCAGCAAGTGGTACATCATTTCATATTCAGCAAGTGGTACACCACTTCATATTCAGCAAGTGGTACATCACTGTCACTGGAGGCATTGTCTGGAAGTTGTATACTATTCTGAAGTTCTAAACAACCATCATTTTCTTCCTCTAGATCTTCATCTGAACTGCTGTCACATGGTGTATCTACATCAGAAGGTAGTTCCTCCAGAGCAGCCTGTACCCGCTGCCAAGTGTCTCTTGTGAGCCATTACTACCTAGGAAATACAGGTTTCAGTAAACATTCATATCACAACATATGCATATGCAATACTAAAAATGAAGATATTAATAACTGTTAGAGAAATACTTTCTGTTACAAGAATAAACTGTTACAATCTCTAAACTTTGTGCCCCCCCACCCCTGTTATGCCCAGTAAAGGCTTTGACTGTTATTATTATGCTGGAAGCCTGCTGGTACTTTCTGTTACCAACATATATTTTTGCTCTGTATAATAAGGAATATGTTTAAAATTGTAAAATAAATATACAGAATCATGGCATGTCCAGTACAAAAAAGAATAAAAATTAATAGGACTAACAAGCTGCAATAAAACCAACTAAATTTGAACATATAAAACAACTACTCACAGTTCTCTGAACAAAATGGCCAACCTCGTTTGTCATGTGGGTGTATCAGCAGCAGGCCATCTTGCTCACAACCGAGAGGTGGTCTACAGGTGAGCTGTTAGAGGCAAAGTTCCGCAAGGGACACGCAAATCACTGACTGACTGACTGACGTTTGACTTGAATGAAAAAAGTTAACTCCCGCGACATTTTCTCTGATCCACCCCTGTTGGCATACAGACATGAGCCAAACCTTAAGGACATCCTCGTCCACAGCCACTTGAAGCGGAACCTTACATATGTTAGTACAAGGAAATGTAACCACCCCCGCTGCAAAAACAGAGAGAAATAATTTAAGTTTTCTTTTCTTCTATAGAATGACTATAAATTTTATTTCAATTTTATTCAATCATTCCATTAAAACTTCAGTGTCACCCACTGTAGTGGGCTACATACATTTACGTTGGCAAACAATTTTCTGAATGGAAATTCAGCAGCAAAGCAGCTCGGACACAGGGGTTCGTTACACTTTACACAAATGTACTTTGTTTTTCTTTTGCAGTATTTATCATGACATCTACCTGCATTCTTGATATCTGTCAGGTGTAGCCAGTGACATCCTTCGTGAAATCTTACTTCCAGTGGAGATTTGGTGACTACATATCTTTTCAGACTAGGTGGGATTGAACTTGACTGTCCTCTTTTGACTCCAGTCTTGTCATGATTGCTGACATTTATTACATTTCTTGCAAGTGAAGACTTGAAATACAGTAAAGATAAACTCCTTCCTGCTTTTCTGAGTAGAAAACAAGAATTGACAGCCAAAATATTGATAAAATGAAATAAACTCTCTAAGATCTCACTGGTTATTGCGATGTTGGTGTGGATAGAGCGATACACGCTGATACTAAGATCTCACTTGTCATTGCGATGTTGGTGTGGATAGAGCGATACACGCTGATACTAAGATCTCACTGGTCATTGCGATGTTGGTGTGGGTAGAGCGCTACACGCTGATCTAAGATCTCACTGGTCATTGCGATGTTGGTGTGGGTAGAGCGCTACACGCTGATACTAAGATCTCACTGGTCATTGCGATGTTGGTGTGGATAGAGCGATATACGCTGATTCATCTTGTTCACCCCCATACCGCCATGAGTGTTACAAAATGCTACAGCAAAGGTTTTCATTATAGTGGTTATCTTCTTTAAGGTTCTGATTATAGTGGTTATCTTCTTTAAGGCTCTGATTATAGTGGTTATCTTCTTTAAGGTCTGATTATAGTGGTTATCTTCTTTAAGGTTCTGATTATAGTGGTTATCTTCTTTAAGGTTCTGATTATAGTGGTTATCTTCTTTAAGGTTCTGATTATAGTGGTTATCTTCTGTAAGGTTCTGATTATACTGGTTATCTTCTTTAAGGTTCTGATTATAGTGATTATCTTCTTTAAGGTTCCGATTATAGTGATTGTCTTCTTTTCCTTTTTGCTCAACTTTTCTGCCAGGTCTTGTTCTCACTCGTAACTGACGTGAATGAGCCCTAGCTGTATGTCATGGGTAGCAGTAGTTTGTCAATGGTTCCTGTATGTCATGGGTAGCAGTAGTTTGTCAATGGTTCCTGTATGTCATGGGTAGCAGTAGTTTGTCACTGGTTCCTGTATGTCATGGGTAGCAGTAGTTTGTCAATGGTTCCTGTATGTCATGGGTAGCAGTAGTTTGTCACTGGTTCCTGTATGTCATGGGTAGCAGTAGTTTGTCAATGGTTCCTGTATGTCATGGGTAGCAGTAGTTTGTCACTGGTTCCTGTATGTCATGGGTAGCAGTAGTTTGTCACTGGTTCCTGTATGTCATGGGTAGCAGTAGTTTGTCAATGGTTCCTGTATGTCATGGGTAGCAGTAGTTTGTCAATGGTTCCTGTATGTCATGGGTAGCAGTAGTTTGTCACTGGTTCCTGTTTGTCACTTGTTCCTGTTTGTCACGTGTTCCTGTTTGTTATTTGGTCGTATTGATTTTGATCTCCAGTCCCCTTTCTTGGCTTGTGATGTTTATCTTATCTATGAATTCCTGTAGGTTCTGTGGATTCTGTGCTAGAAGACCTAAGCCAACTGCATATCTTAAATTGTTGACGTTTCTTCTTGCCTGTATTCAGTCCCGGTAGTTCTTCTGAATGTTTGAAAATGTTCTCTGTGAGCACACTGAATAAGTATGGAGGCAGAACACATCGTTTGCTTAAATCCCCTCTTTTGGGAACATTTGTTGATGTCACTGTGCCATATCTTGCCAATGTTCCCTGTTCTCAGTAGAGATTTGTTAGAATTTGGATGTCTTTCCCATCAAGACTGATTTCCTCAAGACATTTTATTAGCTTGTCATGTTGTTTATTAAATGCCTTGCCTATTCAAAATTCCTAGAGTGTTTTTATAACTTCTATGCTAATGCCATCTGGTCCCACAGCTTTGCCTGCTCTCATCTTGTTTACGGCTCTTTCAACCTCTGGTTTCATTATTGGTGGATCTTCTGTTTCTTATGGCTGGCTTTTTGTCTCTGTTATCTTCAAATAGGTATCTTATATATTCTGCCCATCTTTTTTGCTGTTTTATTTTCCTCTGTTATTATCTGACATCTCTTTTGGTTTTGATGCCTTCCCTGGTATTTACCAAAAACTTTCTTTTGGTAATGAGTGCTATGGTAACTAGCTGAAGCCACTATGCACAAGAAGACCACTGGAATGGATTGCACGTATCAGTGGTTACACGTCTCTTAGAACTATAATAATAGCCATCTACTGCACTGGTTATGATGTATTAAAGGGTTAAATTAAACAGGGAAAGTTGAATATGGCCTTCACATAAGTTTACACAACGAAGTAATACACAACACTGCTTTCATAATCATTGCTAAAGCAGGTTTGATCATAGGAGAGAAAATGGCAGCTTCTCAAAAAGATCCGTCACGTCACATAATATGTTAAAGTATAAAGTATTTCCATACTAAATTAGTTTTTCTCTTTGTGTCTTATGCGACATGTACAGGGTTATTCATAAGTCCGCGAAATATTTCAAAACTTCGTAACAAAGAAACTAAGTAACGTATCATGATTATTCTTACGCCAAGAGAGAGTGTGTATATGTGTGTGTGTGTGTGTGTGAGAGAGAGAGAGAGAGAGAGTGTGTGTGTGTGTGTGAGAGAGAGAGAGAGAGAAACTCTTCAAGTTTTTATAAAGTCCGTGCGCAGAGTTCCGGTGGTTTGCCGCTAGGAGGCAGCAGTAGCAAATATGGCGTTTAGTAAACGTGAGCAGTCATTGTCTTTTTTGGAATACGCAAGAACCTCGCCCGTTGTGACAGTGCAGCGACGATTTCGAGCGGAATCCCAGAAGGTAGCACCTGTTTTTGGTAGTATCAAGACGATGTGTGCGAAATTACAGGGTGAAGGCTGTCTGTGCACAGTTCCTCGACAGGGACTTCCAGGACCAAGTGAAGAAACTGTGAATCGTGTTAGAGAAACTCACCAGCGAAGTCCCTGCAAGTCCACTACACGTGCAAGTTTACAGCTAGGAGTCTCACAATCAACAGAATGATGAATTCTCCGTAAGAGATTAAAGAGTAAGCCGTACAAGCTCAGCTGCATCAGTACCTCAGCGAAAATGACAAAAATGTGTGCCTGAATTTCTGCATTTAAATGCAAGAGAGTTTTGAAATGACGGCTTCGCAGACTCGCTTATCTTTAGAGACGAAGCTGCTTTCTGTCTGTCTGGAAAGGTGAATCGGCACAATGTGCGCATCTGGGGGACCGAAAATCCCTGCCTAGTCACAGAGCATGTGCGAGACTCACCTAAGGTGAATGTCTTCTGCACTATTTTGAAGGAGAAGGTGCATGGACCATTTTTCTTTGAAGAATCCACCATCACTGGGACGACTTACTTGGACATGTTGGAAAACTGGCCGATGCCCCAGATGAATGAAGACAGTAATGGCTATATCTTTCAACAAGATGGCTGTCCGGCTCACTATTACAGAGACGTCCCAGGTTATCTCAGTCAAAAGTTGCCACAAAGATGGCTAGGGAAACAAGACGACACTTTCATGGTTTGGCCACCTCCCGTCCCTAGATTTAACCCCTTGATAATTTTTCTCGTGGGGGTTTGTGAAGGACACCGTCTTTGTGCCCCCACCCGCCGCTGATCTCTAGGATCTTGGCAACCGTGTCCCCGCTGATCTCCAGGATCTTGGCAACCATGTCCCCGCTGATCTCCAGGATCTTGGCAACCATGTCACCACTGATCTCCAGGATCTTGGCAACCATGTCCCCGCTGATCTCCAGGATCTTGGCAACTATGTCCCCGCTGATCTCCAGGATCTTGGCAACCATGTCCCCGCTGATCTCCAGGATCTTGGCAACCATGTCCCCACTGATCTCCGGATTTTGGCAACCGTGTCCCCGCTGATCTCCAGGATCTTGGCAACCTTGTCCCCGCTGATCTCCATGATCTTGGCAACCTTGTCCCCGCTGCTGGGGCTCTGGTCGACCTTGATAGGCTGACCCGCGTGTGGGATGAAGTGGGTTATAGTAACGATGTCTGCCGCATGACCAAAGGTGGGCACATTAAGCAGCTGTGAAATATGTAAAAAAGACTTGATGAGATTATCTGTAATTCAGTCTAAATAAATTTCATATTTGTTACGTAGTTTATTTGCTTCGAATTTTTGAAATGTTTCACACACTTATGAATAATCCTGTAGTTTCATAGGACTTTTTTGGGGCAAAGTTTTACCGGGCAAATAGTTTTATGGGACTTTGTTTTATGGGACATAATTTTACTGGACATATAGTTTTGTGGGAAACAGTTTTATGTGACATATGCTGTAGTGATAAACGTCATGATAATTTAGAGAAGACCGTATTGGAAGGATACATAATGGGAAAAAGAAAAAGAGGAAGACCGAAACGAAGATGGCTGCAAGACATCGTTGATGATCTGGAAATGGATGCAGCAGCAGCAGGCCATCTTGCTCACAACCGAGAGGCCTACAGGAGTGCTGTTTGGGAGGCAAAGTTCCGCAAGGGACATGCAAAGGAATGAATGAATGAATGAATGCTGTAGTATAAATATGCCACAGCTACTTACTCTCAAGGTTACAGGTGCAAATATATTTTAGTATGTCTCGTATTTAATCAGATTGTCGCGCTTATTAATTATGTGAGTTTATACTGTACAGTCCAGCACAGGCAGTTCTGTAGAACGCTGGTTTAAGTTTATGTGACAAAAAAGAAAGTCACACACACAGCAACATTTATTAACAGTCAAAATGTGACACGCGAAGAGACAAACAAAGAAAACTGAGACACAAGCACACGAAGCACAAGGTAGACAGCGCTAGGGAACTTGGCCTAGTGGATTTTTGATATACATTTTTTTTTAAACAGACCAGATGTGTTCTGGCAGAGCGGAACTGCAGATATTCTCAACCGGCACGAGGTAACTTCCACATGTAGATCGGAAATAACAAAGCACTGAAATAATTTGCTGATTGTTCTTGTTTCATTCTGTGGTTGTTTCAGCTTTGGCAGATCTTATAAATCTGTAGTATTTGGTGTTTATACAAATATTAATATTTTATATTTGCTTTCACTGACGAGAATTATTATTCAATCTTTTATTCTGTCTGGCCGCCGTCGTACTGAGTGGTGGAAGGCTGACTACACCAACGTTCACATCTTACATGTAAATAACAGGAACACGAAACAACAATCCTTTTTCTTAAAATCAAGATCAATGTATTTACAAAGTTCTGATCCATAAGGCAATGCGAATCAAAATAAATCCTATGCGCACGAAGTCCATATGTTTATATATTTCCACACGCGTTATTGATTCATTAAAAAAGGGTTCCTTGAATAATATGATTTCAATCCTGATTACAAATGCACACAACTAAACTATACACGCCAGCCTCCATCTATCGAATGACCCTCCTTGTCCACGTCTGTCGCTGGACTTCCACGTGCTCAACTTCTCTCCCTTTTTTTCTATTCTCGTCTTATATACCTGGCCAGCGCCGGACTCGAAGGCCTGGGGATTTTCCATTCAAAACCGGGTCACTGCTTGCTTATTTTTCCACTCCTTACAAATCAGCGTGATAATGTTAATCTTTTGGGAAAAACTAAATCAATCACGCACTGTGTGATATATCTACGTCATAGTCTTGCACACATTACACAAAATATGCACAACTTGGATGGAGGCTGCGGTATGCGGCGGAGCATATATGGGGTTGTCCCGAAGACAGTGCAGCCGGAGTCTGACTTTTGAACTTTGAACTGTCTGTTGCACAAAATTAAACCCCAAATTATATCTTTTGTGAAGAGTTTTTTTTTAAGCTGATGATCATAAAGCTGAGATTTGTTCCTAAGTAATAGTTTATTCTGGACTTTATTGAATGATTAAGTAAATGTTAATGTATTCATTCATTCATTCATTTGCATGTCCCTTGCGGAACTTTGCCTCCCTAACACCTCTCCTGTAGGCCTCTCGACTTGGAACAAGATGCCCTGCTGCTGATGCATCCATTTGCAGATCATCAACGATGTCTTGCAGCCATCTTCGCCTTGGTCTTCCTCTCTTTCTTTTTAAATGCTAATGTAACAGTCATTATATTATTCTTAGTTCATTAAGAAACAATGAATATGTTATGCATATCAGACTATGTATTCTTGAAAGTATATTTTAAAGTTTGTTATTCGGTTTCCATGATTGTTGTTTGGGGTTTTTGGTATATTTTCAGAAGATAGTTTAGTAAAGAGGATTAAAGAGAGAAAACTTAAATATTTTGGACACAGCAAACGTCATGATAATCTAGAGAAGACCGTCTTGGAAGGGTACATAATGGGAAAAAGAAAGAGAGGAAGACCAAGGCGAAGATGGCTGCAAGACATCGTTGATGATCTGCAAATGGATGCATCAGCAGCAGGCCATCTTGCTCACAACCGAGAGGCCTACAGGAGAGCTGTTAGGGAGGCAAAGTTCCACAAGGGACATGCAAATGAATGAATGAATGTCCCGTTTAGTTCAAAGTTTGTTGTCCCGTTTAGTTTAAAGTTTGTTGTCCCGCTTAGTTTAAAGTTTGTTGTCCCGCTTAGTTTAAAATTTGTTGTCCGGTTTAGTTTACTCGTGAAAGTTCCTTCATGTTCGTCCCAAACTAAATTTCTCTGTTTTTCAAACACAAATGAACATTTTTACAACTATACGTTTAGTTTTCTTTGCTTTGCGCGCGGAGTTCAGTTTTCATTCATTCATTCCTTTGCATGTCCCTTGCGGAACTTTGCCTCCCAAACAGCACTCCTGTAGGCCTCTCGGTTGTGAGCAAGATGGCCTGCTGCTGCTGCATCCATTTCCAGATCGTCAACGATGTCTTGCAGCCATCTTCGTTTCGGTCTTCCTCTTTTTCTTTTTCCCATTATGTATCCTTCCAATACGGTCTTCTCTAAATTATCATGAAGTTTAATGTGTCCAAAATATTTAAGTTTTCTCTCTTTAATCTTCTTTACTAGCCAGCCTTCTTCAATATTAAGCTCTTGTAGTATAGATATATTTGTTCTTTTTTGTGTCCACGATATTTGGAGAACTCTTCTATAGCATTTACATTCAAAGGCATTTATGTGTTTCTCAGCTGTTTTGTTAAGTGTCCAGGTCTCACAGGCATATGTTGCGATGGGAAAGATGCATGCCCTTAAAAATCTTATTTTTGTGGTTCTGTCTGCTCCTCTCCACAGATTCTTTATTTGTTTTACTTTCTGAAGAGCAATAGATGTCCTCCTTTTAATTTCCCTCATTGTATCTCCATTATTAGTTAGTAGTGATCCAAGATATTCAAAACTCTCCACTTCTTCCAGTTTTTCCTCATTGATACATATTTCAGTTGCCTTGTTTGTTTTGTCAGTTGTCATCACTTTAGTTTTCTTTGCATTAAGATAGAGGTTCTGCTCTTCGCTGTTCTTGCGGACTGCAATACTGTGTCATCAGCATATCTAATCTCTGGTATTTCATAACCTCCAACTGTTAAGGCATCGTAATATTCTTTGTCTACATCTTCTCTAACACTCCTCATTATATTTTCAGTATACAAGTTAAATAAGTAGGGTGACAATATGCACCCCTGAAGGACCCCTTGTTTTATGTCAAACCAAGTTGTTGTTTCACCATGTATTCTTACTGCTGCTTGTTGGTCTAGATACAGCAGTTCAGTACAAAGTATATATTACATACACAAGTAACACAGGAAATGTGAGCAACAGGCGAAGATTTGGATAACGAGGAATTATATATACAGTACTTTGGACACTATTAGAAAGAAAAAGTGAAGAAATTTTCACGGAAAACGCAGACAAACGAAATTTTGAAAAAAAACAAAACAGTAATGAACAGATAATCAAAATTCTCCGAATACGTCATCAGAAGATAAAAGTTTTGAGAAAGTGACAATCATTAGAAAACTCAGGGGAGAATGAAAGAAACGGAAACATTATAGTTAAAGAAAATCTAAACTGACTTACCACGTGGCGACTGAACAGACGGCATGAGAAGAAACACCAGGGACAGCGCGAAATAGAGGAGCATGGTGTCCCACCTCTGTCGGCAGGCAGGCAGGTAGGCCGACGGGTAGGCAGGCAGGCAGGCAGACAGAAAGAATGAATGAATGAATGAATAATCTTTATTTTTCAAGGGTAAAGAATTGGGCACGCAGGCCCGTCTTACATTCTGCCCTTCATCACTCCATCTTTCATTCTTCCCACACACTCGATTTAGTACAAATACACTAAATAAATTAGGAAAAAACATATCAAAAGAGTGTAAGATTTAACTAATACATTCAAAGTAAAAGAGAAGAAGTAATTAACCTAATAAAATAGCACTCACGCACACATACACACGCAGACAAATACATAAACAAAAATACATTGTAAATACAGATCTTCTAACATGTTTTTTTAACAAACATTAAAATAATTTCTAACAATATCTAACACGTTGCTTTTCTAACTATGTCATTTTAGTACTTGATGGTTGGCGAGAGGCAGACAGACAGGCAGACAGACAGGCAGGCAGACAGGCAGGCAGGCAGGAATGAATGTTTAGAAATGGAGATTTATTAACGCCTTCAAAATAAACGAAATAAATGAAACAAAGAAAAAAAAAAGAAAATTAGCTATAAATGTAAAAAAAATATTTAAGAAATTCATCAGATTAAAAAACATACCAGCCTATGAAAGAAATGATTACTTTAAACTGGAAAATCTGTTTTTTTTTTGTAAATTACGCAGTATGATATTCAAGTAGTGTTTCTTATCAAACTAGTTCTTTATAATAATGTAGACTGTAAGACTGTTGAAAACAGCAAAATATAATCCTATTCAACAAAAATTACTCACCATCTGTAGTAGTAAAACATACTTACTCACCATCTACATAATAATTGTGGATACGACATTCATATAACATGTGTGTAAAACACTTAAATAATACATGTGTACAAAAACTCTTATATAATACATGTGAAGAAAACACTTACATAACAAATGTGAATAAAACACTTACTTACATAAAAAGGTGAAATATCTCCATGTACATAAAAAGCTCAAATATCTCAGTGTACATAAAAAGCTGAAATATCTCAATGTACATAAAAAGCTGAAATATCTCTATGATCTCAGTAAATCGTACAGTTTTTACTGTCTGCTATCACTCGTTTCATTATCATAATTTATACAAAATGCACAAACATGCTTGAAGGTCAGCTTAGCCACAGACTACACTTGTATTACATGTACGATATCTCATGAACAATGAAACGAAGGATGTCTGAGAAAATCGAAAAAAACAAACATTAATTAAAGAACTCAGCAGTAAACGATCTCATGAAAGTAGTGAGAGCCGAGGAGTTCCGCCACCAGCTCTGTTTAGAAGATGTTCTTCCCGGCAAGTGAAAAATAAAACTAGCTTCTAAATAGTTTACTCTGTGCTTGTACATTAAAACACATCTTAGAAATGGTAAAATTCAATTAAGAATTAAGAAAAAAAAACCCCAAATACTGTCTTGTGGGATCTGAGCAGACAAATGGGATGAGTATGCATGGCTTGTGTGTGTCAGGAAAATTACGTTAACAAAAGCTGCGTGCATCTAGCTTTCCTCTTCCTTCACTTCATCATCTGCCTGGGGTGACAGATGCTGTAAGAGCAATAGTTTTATCACCAGCTGTTTGTTGTTGTTGTTGTAAAGAACTGTGCATGAACGTACCTTCCTTCCCCAACACACACACACATACAAGAAAATTCGTTGAAGTTTATCTGAAGTTAAAGATTATAACAAAGAAAAGAAAGAAACCATGATAATGTTTTACTATTTGGCTTCTAAGAAACTGAAAGTTACCTAGAAACAAAACAGAAAACAAAACAAAACAAAACAAAAACACTTGCCAGAAGGCATAGGGTAACCGAGCCCATCTAAATGTCCCAATGTATCAGTCACCGAGACTGAGTCGTATCTGCTAGAGAGGCAAGTAGTGTATGCCCCAGTTTCACGCCAGGCTATCTTTTGTAGCTGGCAATTCCAAGAAAATGAACTTACTCGGGAAAAGAAATCATCATCTCGAGGCAGTTGCCAGCCAGAATTTCATTTCTTGTTATTTTGCTTCTGGAGAGAATAGACTGAAAGAGTGACCTTATGTGCAGAGTTCTGGTAGATAAAGATTCAAATTTTCTCCTACTACTGACAAACATGTGTTCTCTGCTTCAAGTCAACGTCCTGCAAGAGTTGTACCATAGCTTTGTTTGAAGCAGCATCAAATGTCTTTTCTTCCTTCCTTACTTTTTCACTACTTCTAGTATTACTACCACTACAATTATTACCAAACCATTCATTTCAAGAACTATTCTACTGTTCTACTATTACATACAAATATTACTTTTTAACACTATTTTTAATCATTTGGTTATTATTACTACTACTGTTTCTGCTAACATTGCTACTGTTACTAATTAGTAAAGACATTCAGGTGCCTACAGCATCCGCCTGTTTAAGTTCAATTTCTACTTCGTTCTCAAAAGTTTCCTAGTTTTATCCACGTCGAGCCTTCCATTGATCTCATTCGTGGGGGCGGTTTACGTGTCCAAAACAGCATGGCAAACCCAGGCTGTCAATCTATGGCGGTTAACAGATATAGAAGCACAGGCTTAGAAAGCGACCAACTGACAACAACAACAAAAGCAATAAGAACAACAATAACAGGAGCAGCAGCATCAACAGCACAAGACATCAACAAGAACATTAGCAGGAACAACAGCATCAACAGCACAAGACATCAGCAAGAACATTAGCAGGAGCAGCAACATCAACAGCACAAGACATCAACAAGAACATTAGCAGGAACAACAGCATCATCAGCACATCAACAAGAACATTAGCAGGAGCAGCAGCATCAACAGCACAAGACATCAGCAAGAACATTAGCAGGAGCAGCAGCATCAACAGCACAAGGCATCAGCAAGAACATTAGCAGGAGCAGCAGCATCAACAGCACATCAACAAGAACATTAGCAGGAGCAGCAGCATCAACAGCACAAGACATCAGCAAGAACATTAGCAAGAGCAGCAGCATCAACAGCACATGACATCAGCAAGAACATTAGCAAGAGCAGCAGCATCAACAGCACATGACATCAGCAAGAACATTAGCAAGAGCAGCAGCATCAACAGCACATGACATCAACAAGAACATTAGCAGGAGCAGCAGCATCAACAGCACATCAACAAGAACACCAACAATTAAAACAGAAGCATGAACAATAATAACAGTTATAAAAAATCAACAGGCAAGCTAACAACAACAACAACACAATAAGAACAGCAGCAACAACCCCCCCCCCTTACAAAATAAGAATAAAAAGAATCCTGGGTAAAGTTTATAATCTAAAACTACACAGACAAGTTAGAAGAGCTGCGAGTAATGAGACCAGTATGAAGCTTTCGACTCAGGGTTTCTCAAACTGGGTTCCTCGGAGCTTTATGGTTCTACAAGATGCAGCTAGAGGTTTTATGAGTCTTTGTAATTATTTTCAAACCGTTAATATTCGCAGTAAGTAGCGTAAAGTATATAAAAGTATTTTGCTCATTTGCAGTAATATAAGAATATGATGAAAATTATAACGGGGAAATAAAATACAACTGAGTTAGGGGAGGGTAGGTAAACTGATAGAAGACATCAAGAAATCAAGAGGAATCAACTTCGCAGGGTGCACCGTGAAAGTAAGATACACCGCAAGACGAAAATCTGCGTCAGCCAACATTGTCTAGGGAAGAAGTGGCACATGATGATGGCGACTTAGTTTATAGCTCCATTCATTTAACAATACCGTTGCTTTTCCTGAAAAATGTCACGAAACCTCGTCTTCCAGGGAAAGTCTGGCGCGGATTTTCCAGTGTCTATAACAAGGCCCAGTAAGAATATCAGAGTGTGTTAACAACCTTCATTTGGTGATCTGGAGGTCTGTGATCGACATCGCACAGTCATCTCAGAGTGTTGATACTTAGTGGTCAGTGTTTAAATAAGGTAAGATTTCTTTCTTTCTTTCTTCTTTCTTTCTTTCTTTCTTTCTTTCTTTCACACAGCAGATATTTACTCCTTCCTACACTCATGTTTTATCTCATGGGACTTCATCTCAGACACTGTGTATATTTATACATACTTAAACTTGCACATATACTTGTGATATTCAGAGAAAGTGTTGAAAATCATTATGTAGCAAAATACTTGACTGTTGGATGGGAGCTGAACTGGGACTCGGTACAACACAACTAGATTAGATACAACACCAGCAACTATAACTATGGTCGGTCAGTGCAGTTTGCACCAGCTAAATTTAGAAATTAAATAAAGATAAAACCCTTTCTATTGACGTTTATGCGATGCAATAAAGAGAAATAACAACGCAGATTATAATACAGTGTGTTATGTTTATGCAACATAAACAGTCTGGTGTGCCAGTTACTGAACTGTTGCTAGTGCTAAATTTAGTCCGACGCAATGAGACGTTTTCTTGGAAAACCACTTTTCTTCTCTGTTGAGGCAACCTGGTGTGTTTTTCGTTACAAAGCATGACGTGCTGTTAATGTGCGTGATGTATGTATATATGTCAGAAAGTGTGTATATGTGTGTATGGGCGTGTGGATACGGGATAGTGTCAACTATTTTAAGCGCTGCTCAGTTCGTTCCCAGTATGTTTACAATATTCTTTCCTGCCGCGTAGAAATTTTGTAAAACGTGGTTTTTGTATGAACACTCAGTGCAGATCTCTGTACTTCATTGTCAGCAAGTAATGGTTTGTCACTGTCCTTCATGTTTTCTTTGGAAGCACATTTTATAAACTGCTGTATACCAAAAACTGGAGTCCACGGCATACACTCGTCAGAAGTAACACACACGCTTTCAATCAATCTAATTCATGTGAAGATACTGTAGTTATAGCTGGTCACGTAAGTGTAAATATATAGCAGTTTGTAGTAAGCTAGAGTTGTAGATACCGAGCCATGTTGAGATTTGAGCAGTTTTTAGGACAGAACCAGGTGAAAGTCTGAGATCAGTACCAATCTTTTGACTCAGGGTTTCTCAAATTGGGTTCCTTGGAGTTTTATAGTTCTGCAAGATGCAGCTAGAGGTTTTGTGTGAGGCAGCTAGAGGTTCTGTGATGAGAAGCAGCTAGATGTTCTGTGATGAGAAGCAGCTAGATGTTCTGTGATGAGAAGCAGCTAGATGTTCTGTGATGAGAGGCAGCTAGAGGTTCTGTGATGAGAGGCAACTAGATGTTCTGTGATGAGAGGCAGCTAGATGTTCTGTGATGAAAGGCAGCTAGAGGTTCTGTGATGAGAAGCAGCTAGATGTTCTGTGATGAGAGGCAACTAGATGTTCTGTGATGAGAGGCAGCTAGAGGTTCTGTGATGAGAAGCAGCTAGATGTTCTGTGATGAGAGGCAGCTAGATGTTCTGTGATGAAAGGCAGCTAGAGGTTCTGTGATGAGAAGCAGCTAGATGTTCTGTGATGAAAGGCAGCTAGATGTTCTGTGATGAGAGGCAACTAGATGTTCTGTGATGAGAGGCAGTTAGAGGTTCTGTGATGAGAGGCAGCTAGATGTTCTGTGATGAGAGGCAGTTAGATGTTCTGTGATGAGAGGCAACTAGATGTTCTGTGATGAGAGGCAGTTAGAGGTTCTGTGATGAGAGGCAGCTAGGTTGAGACCTATATTATTTGAAGGGTTCATTCAGAGTGAAAAATATGAGAAACAATCTTCTAAATAATGAACAAATTTTTTAACAGTCTTAAAGGAAGGAAGTACGGGAAGAAAAGACATAAGTGAAGATAAGTTTCCTAATGTTAGAAAACACAGAAAAAAAGTGTCATACTGTCTGTTAGACAACACAAATGTAAATCTCATATAGCTAGAAAACACAGATATAAGTGTCATATTGTTTAAAATGCAGATATAAGTGTAATATTGTTAGAAAACACAGATTTGTCATACTGTTAAAAAAATACAAATTGTAGTGTATATTCATTAACAGCTTCACCATTCTTGCCATAAGAACTTAGTAATTTGTGGCTCATTACTTTTGGAGTAGGAAAGATTGAGGTTTGTCTATAATTTGCATATTTTATTTTCTTTCAAAAGCTCTCATTGTACTTTATGTGATTTTTTATGTTAAGTTTTTTATATCACTTGATCTATTCTCATTATATGAGAGGCATTAAAAATGTTTAAGGAATTAAAACAGGAGGTCATAATATCAATAACCTGAGATATGCAGATGACACTGTTCTGGTGGTAGAAAGTGAAAACAGTTTGCAGAAACTTGTGAGCAAGATTATTAAAGAAAGCAATAAAAGAAGCCTAGAGCTAAACAGCAACAAGACAGAAACAAGACAGAATCAATGGTAGTATTGAAAAGAACAGACATACCAAAGTGCCACTTCCTTTCAAATGAGGAGACACTGACACAAATAATAAATTCAGTTACCTTAGAACAACAACAACATTAACAGATGTAGGAAGGAGTTGCTGAATTGATAGACACGTGGTCTCTCAGACAATTTTGGACTTTAGGTGTGTGTTCAAATCCCACCTGTCACCTCCAGCTCATCATGCCTCTCACTTGTACATGTGCCCTAAGCTGACATTCTCCTTCACAGGTGAGATGGAGCATTTACGGACTTTACCAGAATGCGGTAACGATAAACCTTCAACATTATTTTAACCACAAAAGTTGACAAGTGCACAAATAAAATAAAAGCATGAATAAGTAAGCCAAAAGTGGCTTTTTCATAACATAAAGAAGAAACTAACACATAAAAAATGTCCCTAAAAGCAAGGAAAAGAGTATTACAGTGTAATGTAGAACCAGTATTGCTTTATGGCTGTGAAATAACAAAAAGATGACACAAAAATTGGAAACAACAGAGATTTGGTTTTAGAGAAAGATGCCACAAATACCTGGACAGAGAGAAAAACAAATGAAGAGGTCCCTGGAGATGATTCAGAACAATGAAAACTTGTTCAAATGTGAAGAAGAAGAAGACAGTGAAAAACTCGTGGACATGTCACAATAAGACAGAAGTTAGGGTACTTAGTAATGGCTGGATGATTCAAGGCAACAAGGAAGAGAGGAGGGCCAGGGAAAAAATATGGCAATGGACTAGCAAGCGGCATGGAAAAACATCATCTGAATGAACTGGAAACTTGAAGTACTGCACAAGATGGAGGAGCATGGTTGTCAACACTGTCTGGCATGATACAATAACAATTTTTTAATGCATTAAAACTTCTGTTATTTCCTTAAGTGGCATATTTTGGCAGTTGCTATATCAGTAATTTCAGTATATTCATTTGTTAAATTCAGATCTGTCTGTCAACTGAAATAGTGTCTACTGTGCTGCCATCAAACCTGAGTTTCTGTGCTGTTTCCAGATCTGATATTCTCTGCTGTCCCCAGATCTGATATTCTGTGCTGTCCCCAGATCTGATAATCTGTGCTGTCCCCAGATCTGATATTCTGTGCTGCTACTAGAATCTGAGGTTCTTTCTTGGATTAAGATTTGTTTTGACAGGTAAATGGTTTTATAGAAGAGTGAAAGACATTTTATGTACCTTATGTTATATGACAGCATTATATTAATATGAATATTAGTAGATTTGTCATCTATAACAGCTTTAGTTTAGTTATGTGTCATTTCAGATAGCAAGGACAAACATGCCTCCCCATCTCTCAGTTCAAATGCTATCATTTCTTCATGTCGCTTGGTCGGACTGCAAGTGATATTTTTCTCTTGACCTTCTTCTACCTCTATTTCCCATGAATTTTTCAGTCATTGGTAAGTTCAATAACTTTAATGTGACATGTCCAAGAACTGTTGACTGCCTTTTTTCTTATAATTTTAAGAAGTTCTGAAACTTCTTTGAGGACCTCTTCACATGTTTTTTTTTTCTCTCTCTCTGTCCAGGCTATATGTTGCATCTTTCTCTGAAACTATATTTATGTTGCTTCCAATTTCTTTGTCATCTGAATGTGTCCACTTTTCACAAAGAGTGATACTGATTCTATATAACAGTTTAATATGCTTTTCCTCACATTTAGAGACATCCTGTTATTTGTTAGTATCTTCTTCATGTTATAAAAAGCTGCTTTTTCTTTTCCCTATTCATCAGATCTGATTTCAATTATCTACTTCTAACACTTCTTCTACTCCCTTGATAGCATAGACCATGGATAAAGGCTCTCCAGTCATCCCTGTTCTTGGAATTATTCTCTGCTTCCTTCCATGTGTATCCCTTGTCTCCGAGCACTGTCATAATTTCTCTTCTCCAAGTAAGTCTAGGTCTTCCTCGTTTTCTATTTCCTTGAGGATTCCATGTCAGTGTCGTCTTGCTATGCTGGTGTTGGGTTTCCTCAGAGTGTGGCCAATCCACCTCCACTTCCTAGACATGATCTGTAGGTTCATAGGTTCTTGTCCTGCCCTTTCCCAGACCTCATCATTCCTGATCATGTCCTGCCCTTTCCCAGACCTCATCATTCCTGATCTTGTCCTGCCCTTTCCCAGACCTCATCATTCCTGATCTTGTCCTGCCAAAATCCTCCGAACCATATAGTAGGAACAGCTAAGCCAAAGACGGCTTTTCCCCTCACATGGAATGGATCAGATACGTGCAATTTTTTGTATGTTCATTCATTTTTCATTCTTACCTTATGAAGGCATTCTGCAGAAATGCTGGATTGTTGGCATTTTTCATTATCTTATGTTCTTCATAATGACTTTCCAATTCTCTCCTTTCCTTCCTCTTTTAGTATCTTGTAGAACTTCATCATACACCCCCATCTGACTTGTGTCCACAGAATGGAGAAGCTTGATATTAGTAGCATGATACCTCATGATGATGATGATAAGATAAAAAAATAGATTAGTTCGTGGGTTATAGCCAGTTGGGCTGACTGGCGAGTGTCATCCAAAAGAAAGTAAAATCCTTTAATATTTCATTTTATTTGCAAATATAATCACTGCATGTACCACTGACTCTTGATTTGGCAGACCTTAATTTCCAGGGTTTCCCTGACACAATTCTGGATGATCAAAACTGCACTGTGCCACCATTTCCCAGACAGCAGAAGTGATTCACAGTATGTCTACCTTTTAGCATATTTATTTTTATTTAATGTACTTCCCACATTGCTGAAACATAACGTATGCATATTGTCTGTTTACTATCTATTATCTTAAACAAGTTTACTGTGGGTGCTATAAGACTGAAATTTTTGTTAAATATTTAGTCAGATAATTCCAGATTAGTCCCAGATATTTGAAAACTCTTCCTTTTCCACCAGATCAAGGGCCATCAGCATACATAATACATAATACATAATTCATGCAGTACTAACATATAAGCTAGTCACATACATGCACGTTATGTAATTGATGCATAAATACACATATATTTATTAATGGGATTTTCTTCAAATTTTCCCCCAGAAAAGGGAGACGAAAATGGAGAAAAAAATGAATTTTTTGCTGATGGGGAAGACAGGACAAGGCAAAAGTCTGACTGGGAATTGCTTGCTTAACAGGAAAGTGTTCAAAATCTCATCCAACAGCATGTCAGAAACAAAAGAGGTGGATTACAGCTTCTCACAGTTTGGAAATTACATAATCAGAGTTGTTGATGGCCCAGGTTTGGAAGACACAGCCATGAACCAGGCCAAAGACAAAGAAACGGCGGCCAAGAACATGGACATAGCTCTGGGGATGTGTTATGAAGGTGTTGATGCCTTTCTCTTCGTCACAAAGTTCGGCAACAGATTCACAAAAGAAGAGCAGACTTCACTGGAAGCTCTTAAGCGGATGTTTGGAGAGGAATATATGAAACATGTCATAGTCATCGTTACTTGTGGAGATTTATTCAAAGGTGCGATGGAAGACGAAGGTTTGGACATAACATTTCAAGAGTGGTGTAGAAGACAGACAGGAGAGCTGCAGAAGTTGTACAGAGATTGTAATGGAAGATTTGTGTTGTTCAACAACAGAGAGAAGGATGAAGAGAAGAAGGAGGCACAGATACAAGAAGTGCTTACTCTTGCAGAGGAATTACAGATTAGGCATGGGAGATATAATTCGGAATGTTTTGAGAGAGCTAAAACTGAACGTGAGAAGCTGATAATAGAACTGAAAGCTCCACTTTTGACTGAACAAATTCAAGAAAAGATTTGTCTTCTTACAGCAGACATAGAAAAGTTTGCAAAACAGCCATCAGACAAAAGTCTCAGAGAATGTATCGTGAAACGAATACAAGACCTCAAAGAGGAAATCAAAATACAGGACAAGGGATATGGCGTTCTTGGTCATTTGGCAGAAAAAGCAGAGGAAGTGAACAGACACCTGAGTGACACAGACACACTTCTGAAGCTGGCAGCTGAGCTGGAGGGCACCAGGAAGGCAAAGAAATGGTGGACAGTGATAGGATCTGTCTGTACTTTTGTTGGTGGAGCAGTTGCTGTTGTAGCTCTTCCAGTTGGAGCTGCAGTTGTTGCTGCTGGTGCTGGAATAGCTGCTGCTGCTAGTGCTGGAACAGTTGCTGTAGCCAGAACAATAACTGGCAAAAAAGAGAACGAACTACAAAAGCAACAGAATGAGATAGAGAAGAAAAGAAAAAAATGAATGATTAAATTAAATGTTGTAGATGTAGCAGCGGTAGTTGGACAGACTGAGTACATGGATAGACAGAGCAGATAGACAGAGCAGATAGACAGAGCAGATAGACAGAGCAGATAGACAGAGCAGATAGACAGAGCAGATGGACAGAGCAGATGGACAGAGCAGATGGACAGAGCAGATAGACAGAGCAGATAGACAGAGCAGATAGACAGAGCAGATAGACAGAGCAGATAGACAGAGCAGATAGACAGAGCAGATAGACAGAGCAGATAGACAGAGCAGATAGACAGAGCAGATGGACAGAGCAGATAGACAGAGCAGATAGACAGAGCAGATGGACAGAATGAGTAAATGACAAATGAATAGACTGAGTAGATGAAAAGAGTAGGTGGACAGACTGAGTAGATCAATAGACTGAGTAGATGGACAGAGTAAGTAGACAGACAGAGTAGATCAATAGACTGAGTAGATGGACAGACTGAGTAGATGGACAGAGTAAGTAGACAGACAGAGTAGATCAATAGACTGAGTAGATGGACAGAGTAAGTAGACAGACAGAGTAGATCAATAGACTGAGTAGATGGACAGAGTAAGTAGACAGACAGAGTAGATCAATAGACTGAGTAGATGGACATAGTAAGTAGACAGACAGAGTAGATCAATAGACTGAGTAGATGGACAGAGTAAGTAGACAGACAGAGTAGATCAATAGACTGAGTAGATGGACAGAGTAAGTAGACAGACAGAGTAGATCAATAGACTGAGTAGATGGACAGACTGAGTAGATGGACAGACTGAGTAGATGGACAGACTGAGTAGACAGACAGAGTAGATCAATAGACTGAGTAGATGGACAGAGTAAGTAGACAGACAGAGTAGATCAATAGACTGAGTAGATGGACAGAGTAAGTAGATGGACAGACTGAGTAGATGGACAGACTGAGTAGATGGACAGAGTAAGTAGACAGACAGAGTAGATCAATAGACTGAGTAGATGGACAGAGTAAGTAGACAGACTGAGTAGATGGACAGAGTAAGTAGACAGACAGAGTAGATCAATAGACTGAGTAGATGGACAGAGTAAGTAGACAGACAGAGTAGATCAATAGACTGAGTAGATGGACAGAGTAAGTAGACAGATAGAGTAGATCAATAGACTGAATAGATGGACAGAGTAAGTAGACAGACAGAGTAGATCAATAGACTGAGTAGATGGACAGAGTAAGTAGACAGACAGAGTAGATCAATAGACTGAGTAGATGGACATAGTAGATGGACAGACAGAATAGATCATTAGACTGAGTAGATGGATTGACTGAGTAGATGAACATAAAGAGCAGAAGGATAAAGTAAGTAAATGGTTAGTCTGAGCAGATGGAGAGACTCATCAGAGGACAGATAAAGTAGATTGAGCAGATGGATAGACTGAATGGATGGAAAGAGAAAATGAATGAAAATGTGGGTTTTGTAAGTGTGTAAGATGTACTCGTACTACTAAGAACACTGAAGAGGAGAAACAGTTTGTGAAGGAATCACTTACTTCATAATCTTGAAAGAATAATAGAACTGAAAAAAAAAAATTTTTTTTTGTTTGGTTTGGGATACTTTGTTTTTGGACATTTAATTTTTTTTTTTTAGAAATTTTGTCTTTTTTTTTTGGTTTCATTAGCATCTGGCAATTTTCTCTTTTTGTTCTATGATGTAATGATAATGTTAATTTTCCAGTAAGAATAGAATTAGAATGGAAAAAAAAGAAATCTTTATCGTAGTAGCACTTGACCATTGCTACATTCATCATAGTAGCACTTGACCATTGCTACATTCATCATAGTAGCACTTGACCATTGCTACATTCATCATAGTAGCACTTGACCATTGCTACATTCATTAGAGAAGCGTGAACTTTTGTGTAGTGTTACCAGCTATAGTTATACTGTTATCAGCTGTAGTTATACTGTTATCAGCTGTAGTTACCAGCTGTAGTTATACTGTTATCAGCTGTAGTTATACTGTGATCAACTGAATTTTCACTGATAACAGTTGTAGTTATACTGTTAACAGCTGTAATTATATTGTTAACAGTTTTAATTATACTGTTAATATTAACTAGGGAAAGTATTAGTGTTGATATCAATTTTTCTGACATATATGAAATGAACAATTTTTATGAAAAGTGAATGTAATTTTTAAAATTCACTTAACTTAAAAAAAAAAAACACTGATAAAATAAAATACAAGAGAAAGTTTCATAATAATTGACAACTCAGCCAAAGTCTACAAGAAATCAGCAATTTGCAGAACTGAAACCAGTGTGAAAATATTTCCATCACATCAACTGAATGAATTCTGCCTTAAAGACTGACACATCTTGCCAGACGGAATTCATTCCTGAACTGATGTCTTTTACTTCAGGGGGAAGAAAATATCACCTCAACGGACTTTGTTTGTTGACCTGTTGTGATGATATGCAGATTTACTCATCGGGTTTTGTTAAATAGAAAAATATATTTGAATATTTTAGATTACAGCAACTATTCTACAGAACAAAAAATGTTGATGGCAACTAGTAAAAAGGACATGCAACACGTAAATCTAAACATATCTGTTGGTCACTATGCCATGTAAATCCAGTGACACATATCAAGTTAATGGCTGTGCATGGATTTTTTTCTACATGTAGAATATGAATGAATCACATCACTGAACTTCTCAAGCTCATATGTGTTTCCTATATGTATAACTGGGATGTTATACAAAAGTTAGTAAAAATGTATAAAAACATGTTATTCTCTTTCCTCAAAAACCCCAGCTGTTTAGATACTGGCTGAATTTAGTAAAAATGTATAAAAACAACATGTTATTCTCTTTCCTCAAAAGCCCCATTGTTTAGATACTGGCACACTGATAAACGTTATTAACTCTTTCACTCCAAAACAGCACTGGTAGTGCTGGTAAATCTTGCTTGTATATGAAAATCATTGCTCAGAAGAATATTTAGGCAAAGTCTAAATAAAATTAAAAACACCACATTTCTAACACAACCCACATTTTTAAATCAAAGAATAACTTCCTTTCAGTTTCCTTCTTCCAAAATTTCTCATCAAAATTTATTCTGGCAGAGCATGGAAACTAATTCTGCAGTGAAAGAATAAAGGTATCTCTGTCTCTGAACCTTAAGTACCCAGGGCACATGGGGCTTCCGCAAGGGTTTTCCACAAATGCCTGTCCTTTGCCTTTTTTTCTGCTCTTGCTCAGGTGAGCCCTCTATTGCTCAACATCCAATAAAGGTATATTGATGTTTTATTTTGGCATTCTTTGATTAAAAAATATCAGTGAGTGGTACTGACTACCAAAGTCAGGAGTAATTGGTTACCAAAGTCAGCTATATCACTGATTACCAGTGTCAGGAATATCACTGACTATCAAAAGTCATGTATTTTAATGACTATTAAAATCAAGTATATCATTGTCTATCAAAGTGAGAGAAATCATTGACTTCCTAAATCAGGTGTATCATTGAACCAAAATCAGTTTTTTTGTCTTTCCTCAAAAACCCCAGCTGTTTAGATACTGGCTGAATTTAGTAAAAATGTATAAAAACAACATGTTATTCTCTTTCCTCAAAAGCCCCATTGTTTAGATACTGGCACACTGATAAACGTTATTAACTCTTTCACTCCAAAACAGCACTGGTAGTGCTGGTAAATCTTGCTTGTATATGAAAATCATTGCTCAGAAGAATATTTAGGCAAAGTCTAAATAAAATTAAAAACACCACATTTCTAACACAACCCACATTTTTAAATCAAAGAATAACTTCCTTTCAGTTTCCTTCTTCCAAAATTTCTCATCAAAATTTATTCTGGCAGAGCATGGAAACTAATTCTGCAGTGAAAGAATAAAGGTCTATCTCTGTCTCTGAACCTTAAGTACCCAGGGCACATGGGGCTTCCGCAAGGGTTTTTCACAAATGCCTGTCCTTTGCCTTTTTTTCTGCTCTTGCCCAGGTGAGCCCTCTATTGCTCAACATCCAATAAAGGTATATTGATGTTTTATTTTGGCATTCTTTGATTAAAAAATATCAGTGAGTGGTACTGACTACCAAAGTCAGGAGTAATTGGTTACCAAAGTCAGCTATATCACTGATTACCAGTGTCAGGAATATCACTGACTATCAAAAGTCATGTATTTTAATGACTATTAAAATCAAGTATATCATTGTCTATCAAAGTGAGAGAAATCATTGACTTCCTAAATCAGGTGTATCATTGAACCAAAATCAGTTTTTTTTGTCTTTCTGGAATAAAATCAATTATTAACTTACCCTTGGTAGACTGTTCCTGCTGCACTTTAACCTGTAGAAAAATACAAGTGTTTTTATGTTTTCATTTGAGAAGTTGTCAGCCTGTGGAAATATCTTGTCTTAGTCTGTTGCGTTGATAAGACTTATTTGTTCTTAGTCTGTTGTGTTGACAAGACTTATTTGTTCTTAGTCTGTTGCATTGACAAGACTTATTTGTTCTTAGTCTGTTGACACTGTTTATTTGTTCTTGGTGGGACATAGTGTTCCATTGTTTGGTTACTGGAGACTCCAACACACTCTGACTGTAAGGCCTGCTAGCACGTACTTAATGTTGGAAATTACTGTAATGTAAATGACTGCAAGCCCACGTGGCTACGGGGCCTGGACATTAGTCTGGGGAGCAAAGAATAAATCCAATACTACCTTCCATGTATGTCGTAAGAGGTGACTAAGGAGGTTGTGTACAGGGCCTGGACAGTAGTCTGGGGAGAAAGAACAAAGCCACTACTACCTTCCATGTATGTCGTAAGAGGTGACTAAGGAGGTTGTGTGCAGGCCCAACAACTTTGTCATGTAGAAAAGTTCATGTTACAGAAACAGCAACAAATGACTGCAGCATAATTTTACATTTCATTCATAATTTTATTTATATAATGTAGTGCAGAACTACAGACAACAACCCCATATATTACATATGTGAATTTCTATTTTCATTTTATTTGCTACTTTTAGTGTAACCTTGACCTAATGCTAGCTCTAGATTTTAAAAAATTCTTTATTTTGTTTCCAGTTCATTATATCTTGTTTCTCTATAACTGAAATAACACTGTTCATTTCCTTCACACAGTAGACAGTTTTTAAGATGGCATATCTTGAGTTTCATTCTGATATTAACAATGATTGAATATTAGCAATGATAGGATATTGGCAATGATTGTAGATAATATAATTATATTTGCCTATGAGTGTTATTCTCTGAATTCATTGATGATTTAGACATGTGAAGGCTAATGTAGGACAGGGTAAATCAAATCACAAGTATAAAAGTTTATATAATAAAATACTTATCATTTGAAAATATATTTTAAGAGTGTTTTCAAATATTTTGTTGCACAAATTTCATAATAAAATCTTTTTCATGATGTTTTTCTGGGTTAATTATGTACAGTTTGAGAATTTTTTTTCCCTGGAGTAACTTTCTGGTATATTTTTGATTTAAATATAAAATAGCAAAGAAATCCATCATTTTATTGTGATGATTCTAATGAAAACAGAGAACTGAAAAACCATTTTTCAAACTGTTAAATTTAAGACACCTGTTAGCATCCATTCTGTTGGTGTTACAACTCAGTTCCTTCATTATTTGAGCTGATGTGTCCAAGGACAGTAACTTTTAAATTTTATTTTCATAAACATATGTTCTCATTTCATAAAGTCAACTTTCTATTTTCGAAGGAAAACAAAAAGTGCTTGGACGCTTATTTACGACAGGTCACAATTTCAATTCAATTTTTTGTGTTGCACACCCAGTTTGTGTCTAGACCTTGTATTAAGGTCTTAATGTTTACTAGATCACATTTTGGTTTTCCTGAGTAAATTCATATTCAGGTGAAGCCTGTACTTTGTTTTCCTGTGTTGGTGAAGTGACAAGTTTGAGGAATTTTGGTTCACATTCAATTCATTTAAAGATATGGATACGTAGAGAGTCTGTAGCTTACAGAGACAGACAGATCTCATACTAGGGATAAAAGTATATTAAGACTTACAATGTGCTACATACAGAGGTGTAACTAGATAGATAACATGCCCTGGGGTGTAACTAGGTAGATAACATGCCCTGAGGTGTAACTAGGTAGATAGCATGCCCTGGGGTTTAAATAGATAGATAACATGCCCTGAGGTGTAATTAGGTAGATAACATGTCCTGCAATGTAACTAGGTAGATAACATGCCCTGGGGTGTAACTAGGTAAATAGTTATTCTCATGTCCGGGGGTGTAACTAGGTATATAACATGCCCTGAGGTGTAACTAGATATGTAACATACCTCAGGTATAACTAGATAGATAACATGCCTTGGAGTGTAACTAGGTAGATAACATGCCCTGGCATGTAAATAGGTAGATAACACGCCCTGGAGTGTAACTAGGTAGATAATATGCCCTGGAGTGTAACTAGGTAGATAACATGCCCTGGAGTGTAACTAGGTAGATAACATGCCCTGGAGTGTAACTAGGTAGATAACATGCCCTGGAGTGTAACTAGGTAGATAACATGCCCTGGAGTGTAACTAGGTAGATAACATGCCCTGGAGTGTAACTAGGTAGATAACATGCCCTTCAGTGTAAATAGATAGATAACATGCCCTGGGTGACAAATTTAAAGTGAGAGATTTCACATTCTTTAAGGAGATACATGAATGTTGTTATAGTTTTTAGCTAACTATATGCTATTTTAAAAAAACCTCTTTTTCTTTTAAGTATTTAGATTTTGTATCATTAGAATTGTTTTTCTATAGTTTTGACTAGTTCAGTCAATCAGTCAGTTCCCGTGCGAGACTTTGCTTCCCTACCAGCTCCGCTGTAGGCCTCTCGGTTGTGAGCAAGATGGCCTGCTGCTGATGCATCCATTTGTAGATTATCAACCATGTCTTGCACCCATCTTTGCCTTGGTCTTCCTCTTTTTCTTTTTCCCATTATTTACCCTTCCAAAAGGGTCTTCTCTAGATTATTAATGTGTCCAAAATATTTAAATTTTCTCTCTTTAATCCTCTTTACTAGTCAGCTATCTTCATTATTAAGTTCTTGTAGTATGGATATAAAAGAGGACGACCAAAACGAAGATGGCTGCAAGACATTGTTGACCATCTGCAAATGGATGCAACAGCGGCAGGCCATCTTGCTCACAACCGAGAGGCCTACAGGAGTGCTGTTTGGGAGGCAAAGTTCCGCAAGGGACATGTAAATGAATGAATGAATGAATGAGTATGGATATATTTGTTCTATTTTATGTCCATGATATTTGAAGAACTCTTCTGTAGCATTTACATTCAAAGGCATTTATTTGTTTCTCAGCTGTTTTGTTAAGTGTCCAGGTCTCACAGGCATGTGTTGCAATGGGAAAGATGCATGCCCTTAAGAATCTTATTTTTGTAGTTCTGTCTGTACCTCTCCACAGCTTCTTTATTTGTTTTACTTTCTGAAGAGCAACAGATGCCCTTCTTTTAATTTCCCTCATTGTATCTCCATTATTAGTTCGTTATCTAGTTACTTAGAAATAATCTGAATTTTTATTTAATTTTTCATATTTTAAAAATATTTTTAAAAGTTTGCTTGAAAGTTAATATGTGACATTTTGTTACAGTTTCAGTTCAAAATTTTTCTGCTGCACACCAAGTCCTAGACTTGTACTCAGGACATCTTGTGTGTGAATATTTGTTATATGTCTGTTCTTAGTGAACTGACAGGACAGCTTGTGTGTGAATATTTGTCATATGTCTGTTCTTAGTGAACTGACAGGACATCTTGTGTGTGAATATTTGTTATATGTCTGTTCTTAGTGAACTGACAGGACATCTTGTGTGTGAATATTTGTTATATGTCTGTTCTTAGTGAACTGACAGGACATCTTGTGTGTGAATATTTGTCATATGTCTGTTCTTAGTGAACTGACAGGACAGCTTGTGTGAATATTTGTCATATGTCTGTTCTTAGTGAACTGACAGGACATCTTGTGTGTGAATATTTGTCATATGTCTGTTCTTAGTGAACTGACAGGACAGCTTGTGTGAATATTTGTCATATGTCTGTTCTTAGTGAACTGACAGGACAGCTTGCCTGTAATGTGCTTGGGTGTGCACACAAACACTCCCTCATTGCTCACTGTAGAGGTTTTATGGATTCAAAGCTGCATTAAAGTTTGTCAATTTTAGGAGGCTTCTTGACTGGGGAATGACATTTTTGAGTCTTGAGCCATTATTTGAACATGGAAAATCAGGCCACATGACGAACTACTTTCATGATTAATACTTTGTTATAATTCATTTTATCAGCATTAAATTCTGTTTTGCTGTAATACTGTTTTCTTGCATATAATATTTGTTAGTGCTATTTTAATGCTTTAATATCCAGTCAACATTATTTTGCCATTAATTAACCTCTAATTAATTCATTATATGATAGTAAAAAAATACTCTTGTAGCAATTAAACCTGACACACTGTAGTGATAAAAGTCTGAGAGATTGTAGTGATAAAACTTGAGAGATTGTAGTGATAAATGCTTGAGAGATTGTAGTGATAAATGCTTGAGAGATTTCTGTGATAAAAACCTTAGAGATTGTGGTTATAAAAACCTGAGAGATTATGGTTATAAAAACCTGAGAGATTGTGGTCATAAAAGCCTGAGAGATTGTGGTCATAAAAGCCTGAGAGATTGTGGTCATAAAAGCCTGAGAGATTGTGGTGATAAAAACCTGAGAGATTGTGGTCATAAAAGCCTGAGAGATTGTGGTGATAAAAACCTGAGAGATTGTGGTCATAAAAGCCTGAGATTGTGGTCATAAAAGCCTGAGAGATTGTGGTGATAAAAACCTGAGAGATTGTGGTCATAAAAGCCTGAGAGATTGTGGTGATAAAAACCTGAGAGATTGTGGTCATAAAAGCCTGAGAGATTGTGGTCATAAAAGCCTGAGAGATTGTGGTGATAAAAGCCTGAGAGAAAACATGCGTCACCACATTAATGGTGATAAAAACCTGAAATATTGTGGTGATAAAAACCTGAAATATTGTGGTGATAAAAACCTGAAATATTGTGGTGATAAAAACCTGAAATATTGTGGTGATAAAAACCTGAGAGATTGTAGTGAAAAAAACCTGAAAGAAAGATTATAATGATGTTAATTTTTCAATGTTAATTCTTTGATCTTTCTTACATTGTATATACTTTTCCATTCTTTGTCTTCCCCATGTGTGCCTTGTTAATGATTATGCAGCATTCACGTGCCGTTTATATCAGGGCAATAAAGAGAAAAGAAAAAAATACCTTGATGGGCTGGCCAAGTGGCACATGAAAAGATATACAAAATGCAGGCTGACTTCTAATATTCTATTAACCCAGACCCTCAAATACGACGATGATGATAATGACGATGACGATGATGATCATGATGGTGATGATGATGATGATGATGATGACGATGACGATGATGATGATGAAGAGAAAGGACACAATATCCACTGCTAAATTAAAAGAATTATCCCTTAGAAAACAAGTGTCTTACTGTCCATCATTTTGGACTCAATTTTGAACTAACATTTATCTCTCACTGTGGAACATATGATTAGGTGGAGCCATTGTGTGTGTGTGAGAGAGAAAGAGATAGAGAGAGAGAGAGAGAGAGAAAGTTAAAAATAAAGAAAATGTTGATGCAGATCTTGTTTGACTTACATGAGTGATTTAGAAAGTTTAGCATTCAGCACTAAATGTATTATCTGACATTTATTTCTTGCATCATCATCATCATCATCATCATCATCATCATCATGCCGTGTATGAAGGTTGGTGGAAATGAATGTCCAGCTGCCTCATCTTACTAGTGGACTCGGCCAGACTGTATCCCGTCTACTCTCATCCGTTATCCTTTAAACTTCGTCTTTGCCTTTCCCGCTTGTTCATTCCATCTTTCCTTCTAGTATGATCTTTGGTATATTATTGTGTCTTTTGCTCTGGCCAAAATATTTTGTGTTCTTGATTTTAGTTCACAATTCTTTTCTTTTCTTGAAATGCTGGTAAATAATTTCTCAAATTTAGCACCAGCAGATCTCCAGTTATATTCTCCTCTTTCTTTCATAGGGAGCTCGGTCGCGCTAACTTTTGTTCACCTGGTGGTACTGTGGGCTGGTCTATGTCTTGTTGCCTCTTACTGGTTGTCTTTTACCTTTTCTACAGGTGTGGTCTTTGTTCACCTGGTGGTACTGTGGGATCGTCTATGTCTTGTTGCCTCTTACTGGTTATCCTTTACCTTTTCTTCAGATGTGGTCTTTGGTGTAGAAATGTACTTATTCAGTGTGAGTGACTGGTTTTATTATCTAATTCTTGTGATTTTATTATTTCTGTTTTCATTTTATCTATATAACCTGGCATAGTGGAGGAGACTGGAGGGTACTTTCAGCACAGACAGCGAGGGAGTTAAAGAAGACAGCGGAAGAGTTAAAGAAGACAGCGGGAGAGTTAAAGAAGACAGTGGGAGAGTTAAAGAAGACAGCAAGGGAGTTAAAGAAGACAGTGGGAGAGTTAAAGAAGACAGCAAGGGAGTTAAAGAAGACAGCGGGAGAGTTAAAGAAGACAGTGGGAGAGTTAAAGAAGACAGCAAGGGAGTTAAAGAAGACAGTGGGAGAGTTAAAGAAGACAGCAAGGGAGTTAAAGAAGACAGCGGAAGAGTTAAAGAAGACAGCGGGAGAGTTAAAGAAGACAGTGGGAGAGTTAAAGAAGACAGCAAGGGAGTTAAAGAAGACAGTGGGAGAGTTAAAGAAGACAGCAAGGGAGTTAAAGAAGACAGCGGGAGAGTTAAAGAAGACAGTGGGAGAGTTAAAGAAGACAGCAAGGGAGTTAAAGAAGACAGCCATTCTGGTTCAGGTAATTTAGATCCAACTCTAATTCTAAGCAGACATACCTCGTGATACAATGTTTATAAAATTATTCTTCTTCTTCTTCTTCTTCTTCTTCTTCTTCTTTTCATCAACTCCTCCCGGAACTGTGTGCTGGTGTTCTTTGCAGCATAAGCTATGAAAAAGTTGAGGCACAACATCGTGTCGGTTTGGGAGCGGGTCATGGCAGCTATTTTCTTCAGTCTCAGATTATAAGCTAACAAGAATGAGGTGTGCAGTGCTTCTTTATCAGACTCCACCACCATGGGGGACTTTAGCGACCCCTGCCCAGTTAGTCAGGCTAGGCCTGTTACTGGGGGTACCAACGGAGTTGTTGGACAGGGTCTTGGTGAGCTGTGGGTCTCTGATTATCAAATAAAACAGCGTCTTTTTATTTCCAGCACACAAATCCTTGAATTCCTTACACAAGATCGTATATGAACTCGTCATGGCTGAATCTGACATACATAAACAGCTGTTTCCACGAAACTGTTACTTTCCTGAGATCTTTTTCCAATTCAAGCAGTTTCATTAGGCCGGCCATACAATGTTACCGGTCCTAAGACAATCAAACATCTCCATGGATACCCTTTTCAAACAACATTCACCCAGATTCTGTGCTGTCAGTGCCAAACATGGACACCCACCAAATACCACGACAGAAAGGTAACATCATGCCAGCTTAGGAAAAAATGGTAAACAAGACAAGAAGGGATCAAGTGGGAAATGAAATAATCCGGCAAATAGTGAGAACAACACATGTCAAGGACCACATCGAGAACCAGAGAATTAAGTGGTTCGGGCGTTTGATGCGTGTGTTCCAGAAAAAAGTAGCGGGGCGGGCATACAACACAAAAGAATCTGGACATAGGGTGCGAGGACAACCAAGGAAAAGTTGGATAGATGGAGTGAAAGACACTCTGAGGGAACATAGCAGCAACCCAGGCCTCTCACCTGACTCCATCCAGGCCTCTCACCTGACTCAACCCAGGCCTCTCACCTGACTCCATCCAGGCCTCTCACCTGACTCAACCCAGGCCTCTCACCTGACTCCATCCAGGCCTCTCACCTGACTCAACCCAGGCCTCTCACCTGACTCCACCCAGGCCTCTCACCTGACTCAACCCAGGCCTCTCACCTGACTCAACCCAGGCCTCTCACCTGACTCAACCCAGGCCTCTCACCTGACTCAACCCAGGCCTCTCACCTGACTCAACTCAAGCCTCTCACCTGACTCCACCCAGGCCTCTCACCTGACTCAACCAAGGCCTCTCACCTGACTCCACCCAGGCCTCTCACCTGACTCAACCCAGGCCTCTCACCTGACTCAACTCAAGCCTCTCACCTGACTCCACCCAGGCCTCTCACCTGACTCAACCCAGGCCTCTCACCTGACTCAACCTAGGCCTCTCACCTGACTCCACCCAGGCCTCTCACCTGACTCAACCCAGGCCTCTCACCTGACTCAACCTAGGCCTCTCACCTGACTCAACCTAGGCCTCTCACCTGACTCCACCCAGGCCTCTCACCTGACTCAACCCAGGCCTCTCACCTGACTCAACCCAGGCCTCTCACCTGACTCAACCCAGGCCTCTCACCTGGCTCCACCCAGGCCTCTCACCTGACTCAACACAGGTCTCTCACCTGACTCAACACAGGTCTCTCACCTGACTCCGGAATGCTGTCTGTAACTACCTGCCAGGCTAATGGAGTGAGCAGTCAGATAGAAAGAAAACCAATATACACTATATTTTGCTTGTGTATGCTTCTGTATAATCAAACTGTGAATGTTTGTACGACCAGAACTAGAGTGAATGTTTCTATGGAGTTAATGTTTCCATGGAGTGAATGTCTGTATGGTCAGATTTGGAGTTAATGTTTCTGTGGAGTGAATGTTTGTAAGATCAGATTTGGAGTGAATGTTTGTATGATCAGATTTGGAGGGAATGTTTCTGTGGAGTGAATGTTTGTATGATCAGATTTGGAATGAATGTTTGTATGATCAGATTTGGAGGGAATGTTTCTGTGGAGTGAATGTTTGTATGATCAGATTTGGAGTGAATGTTTTTATGAGCAGATTTGGAGTAAATGTTTCTTTTTTAGTGAATGTTTGTATGATCAGATTTGAAGTGAATGTTTCTTTGGAGTGAATGTTTGTATGATCAGATTTGAAGTGAATGTTTGTACGATCAGATCTGGAGTGAACATTTCCATGGAGTGAATGTTTGTATAATTAGATTTGGAGTTAATGTTTCTATGGAGTGAAAATTTGCATGATCAGATTTTCAGATAATGTTTGTATGATCAGATTTGGAGTGAACATTTCTATGGAGTGAATGTTTGAGTGATCAGATTTGGAGTGAACGTTTCTATGCAGTGAATGTTTGTATGATCAGATTTGGAGATAATGTTTGTATGATCAGATTTTGAGTAAACATTTGTATGGAGTGAATGTTTGTATGATCAGATTTGGAGTGAACGTTTCTGTGGAGTGAATGTTTGTATGATCAGATTTGGAGTGAATGTTTGTGTGACAAAAGCGTGAGACGCTGAAGTTAATATCTGATACTTAAACCCTTTCACACTGAAGTAATATTGCCTTTAATACTGCTTTTATATGAATTATAACATAAAAAAACTGCGAGTCTTATGCGACAACATCTGAGGCTGTGAACATGTGAATCTGTGAGCAAAATACAGGTTAGAAACAAATGTAGCTGTCTGGGGATATAACATACAGAATGTCAGCGTACAGGGCATAATATGTATAGGGTAGGTGTGCTGTATTATGTGAAGGACATTAGGAGAGAGAGAGATACAGAGAGAGAGAGAGAGTGAGGGAAACAGACAGATAAAAAGATAGAGAGAGACACACACACAGAGAGTGAGAGAGAGAGAGAGACTACTAATCAAAACTAGTGTGAAGTAACATGAACGTATGTTTATAAAGAACAACTCCCTGAATTTAAACATTCACCAAAGTGATACGCAGTCTCAGACTCACTACAGTGAACAACTACATTAACATTTTGATATAAAACCAGAAAAAAGAGTTTGATTCTCATATTCCCTCTCCCACATCCACCCTCCTCTTAAATCGTGCTATATTTAGCACGTACTAGCGATGGCGTTTGTCCGGAACAGTTTGTAGGTCAAAAGTTGTCGTACTTGATTTCAACTAGTGATTTTTTAAAAAATCTGATTACCTGGTAAGTGTGGGAGGCTCCATTTTCTAGGAAAAGGTTGATTTTCTTTGCTAGCACGGTTCTAAGAGCAAGTGTTTATGTCTGAGTGTATGTGTATGTCTGCGTGTGTGCATGTGTTTTTTAAAGTTGATAAGAGAGACAATCATCCGACAAAAATGAACAAGTCTGAGAATCCACTTGTTTACTGTTTCAAACAAATTAAACTTGTTCACTTTGACCAGTTTATGGTGTGTGTGTGTTTATATGTGCGTTGTGTGTGGCTGTTTGTATGTGCAGTTATGTGTGTGTTTATATCTGCAGTTGTGTGTGTGATTGTATGTGCGTTGTGTGTGGTTCAGTGTATCTGCAGATGTCTGTATTTGTTTGTTTGTGCAGTTGTACGTGGATGTTTGTATGTGCAGTTGTGCGTGTTGTTTGTATGTGCAGTTGTGTGTTGTTGTTTGTATGGCAGTTGTATGTTGTTTGTATGTACAGTTGTGTGTCTTTTATGTATGTGTAGTTGTGTGTATGTGCAGTTGTGTATGGTTGTTTGTTTGTACAGTTGGGTGTGCAGTGTTTGAACGCGCAATTGTGTATGTAATTTTTGCATGTGCAATTGTGTGTGTTCTTTGTATGTGCAGTTGTGTGTGTGTGTTTATATCTGCAGTTGTGTGTGCTGTTTGTATGTGCAGTTGTGTGTGTTGTTCTATACGTGCAGCTGTGTGTGTTGTTGTTTGTATGTGCAGTTGTGTGTTGTTGTTTGTATGAGCAGTTATGTTAGTGGTTGTTTGTATGTGCATTTGTGTGTGTGGTTGTTTGTTTGTGCAGTTGTGTGTGTGTTGTATGTACAGGTTTGTGTATATGCAGTTATGTATGTATTTGTATATAGGTGCAGTTGTGTGTGTGCTTGTATGTACAGTTGTATGTATATGCAGTTGTACGTGGCTGTATGTGCAGTTGTGTGTGTTGTATGTATGTGCAGCTGTGTGTAGTTGTTTGCATGTGCAGTTGTATGTGGTGTATGTATGTGCTGTTGTTTGTGTTGTATGTATGTGCAAGTGTGTGTCGCTGTTTGCATGTGCGGTTGTGTGTGGTTGTGTGCTTGTGCTTTTGTGTGTCTTTGTTTGTATGTGCATTTTGTGTGGTTTTTTTTTTGTATGTTCACTTGTGTGTGGTTGCTTATTTGTTCAGTTGTTTGTATTTTTTGTACGTGCAGTTATGTGTATTTTTGTATACATGTCCAGTTGTGTGTGTGTGTTTGTATGTACAGGTTTGTGTATGTGCAGTAGTGCGTGGCTGTATGTGCATTTGTGTGTTTGAGGTTTGTATGTGCAGTTGTGTGTGTTGTATGTTTATTCAGTTGTGTATGTTGTTTGATTGTTAAGTTGTGTGTGTTGTTCTGTGCGTGCAGCTGTGTGTGTTGTTTGTATGATCAGTTGTGTGTGTTGTCTGTATTTGTAGTTGTGTTTGTTGTTTGTATAGTAGCTGTGTGTGTGTTTGTTTGTATGTTGAGTAGTGTGTGTGTTGTTTGTATGTGTAGATATGTGTGGTTTTGTGTGAGCAATTATGTGTGGCTGTTTGCATGTGCAGTTATGTGTGGTTGTTTATTTGTGCATTTGTCTGTGGTTGTTTGTTTGTGCAGTTGTATGTGTTTGTTGTATGTGTAGTTGTGTTTTTTTGTATGCATGTGCATTTGTGTGTGTGTGTTATTGCAGTTGTACTTGACTGTATGTGCATATGTGCGCGTTGTTTGTATGTGCAGTTATGTCTTTTTATGTGTGGTTGTTTGTATGTGCAGTTGTGTGTGGTATTTGTATGTGCAGTTGTGTGTGGTTGCCTTTTTGTGCAATTGTTTGTTGTGTTGTTTGTATGTTAGTGGTTGTTTGTATGTGTAGTCGTGTGTGCGTTTTTGTATTTACTGTTTTATGTATGTGCAGTTGTACGTGGCTGTATGTACAGTTTTATTTGGGGTTGTTTGTATGCGCATTTGTGTGTGTGGTTGTTTGTGTGTGCAGTTTTGTGTGCTTACTTGTATTTGCAGTTGTCATCCATCCATCTATCAATTCATCCATCAGTAATCCATCCATCCGACCATCCATCCGTCCATCCATCCATCCGTCCATCCATCCATCCATCCATCCATCCATCCATCCATGTCCTTGGTCGGCGATAGACTAAGTATTCACCTCTCAGTGCGCCCTGCGGCATCTTGCAGGGCAGCAACAAATGCTCTCCATTTCTCACGATCTGTAGCCAGCCTTTGTTGTGTGCCTCAGCTGTGCTGCTTGTTACTCACTTCTGCTTCTATAATTCTCATGATTATTAGAGTAATAAATCTAGAAAAAAAAACCGCATTCATGGCTGAAAGTGTCTAAATTCTCAAAATTCCCCACACACGGGAACCTAATTTCTGAATCTACATGGACAGACACACTGAACTAAAAGTGGAAATGTTCTTCATTACACAGAGCTTGCAAGAACCTAACGTGTCACTGTCTTAAAAATGTAATACTCTTAAGAGTATTATGGCAGATTTAGCCCGTCCCTCTACTCGTCTACCCGACACACCTGGTCTTAAAGCATTTTCTAGGAAAATATGCTTGCGATAATTCTGTGCTAAAAATACTTTTTTTCGTTTTAAGACTGGATAACTCTTTCATCCATCCTTGTTTTATAATGTTTCTTGTGTTGTACGAACAGATGATCTGTTCTGATTTCAGAGAAAGGCCTACATTCTCATTTTCTGGAGAAAGGTACACGCTGTCTTATACTTTGGGCCGAGTTTCAGACTCTGCGCTGTTGTATGTAATGAAACCATTTGTGAAAGGTAACTAGTGAGAACAAGCATCATCTGTGACTGTTGCTTCTCTAAGGTAAATAACGTTTTTGTTGGTTTTTAAAGATAATTAAAGTGTTTGTTGGTTCTTTAAAATAAATAACGTTTTTGTTGATTCTTTAAGGTAAATAACGTTTTTGTTGGTTTTTTAAGATAATTAAAGTTTTTGTTGGTTCTTTAAAATAAATAACGTTTTTGTTGGTTCTTTAAGGTGAATACTGTTTTTGTTGGTTCTTTAAGATAATTAAAGTTTTTGTTGGTTCTTTAAAATAAATAACGTTTTTGTTGGTTCTTTAAGATAATTAAAGTTTTTGTTGGTTCTTTAAAATAAATAACATTTTTGTTGGTTTTTTAAGATAAGGTTTTTGTTGGTTCTTTAAAATAAATAACGTTTTTGTTGGTTCTTTAAGGTGAATAACGTTTTTGTTGGTTTTTTAAGATAATTAAAGTTTTTGTTGGTTTTTTAAGGTAAAGTTTTTGTTGGTTCTTTAAAATAAATAACGTTTTTGTTGGTTCTTTAAGGTAAATAACGTTTTTGTTGGTTTTTTAAGATAATTAAAGTTTTTGTTGGTTCTTTAAGGTAAAGTTTTTGTTGGTTCTTTTAAATAAATAACATTTTTGTTGGTTCTTTAAGGTGAATAACGCTTCTGTTGATTCTTTAAGATAATTAAAGTTTTTGTTGGTTCTTTAAGTAAATACAGTTGTTGTTTGTTCTTTAAAGTAAATAACGATTTTGTTGGTCCTTTGAGGTGAATAACGTTTTTGTTGATTATTTAATGTAAAAAAACGTTTTCGTTAGTCTTTTTAAAATATTTTAAAACTATATTTAACAAAAATAACAGCAGCAGCAACAACAGCAGCAACAACAACTACTACTACTATTTTACTACACATCCTGCTATTGCTACTACTACTACTACTACTACTATTACTACTACTACTACTACTACTACTACTACTACTACTACTACTACTACTATTACTGTTACTACTAATATTATTTGTACTAATATTCAATATCTGACATATGAGTGACTACCTTATTGTAGTGAACACTGTTTACATCTTTATGTTTCTGATTTGTTAAAGAAAACACATATACAATTACTTACTTGTTTAAGCTGAACCGAAACTTTGAGATTCTTGACGGCTGAAATGTGAAGATGAATTTAGCAATGTGGGCGTTCTGGCAAAGTGCAGGGTGCGAAAAGAATAAAAAATGGACTGATAATAACATGCATGTTAATCTTTGAACTCCAGTCAGGAGAAGGAAGATTCCTGTGATCTAGAGTTCCATGCTCCACTTAAAGAAGACAATCTTTATCACACTTACCAGGAGTATGTTGTTAGTTCGCATGCTTTCCTTGGCGTGCTGGAAAACTAGAAGATCATGTGATCAGCGTCAGGGCTTGCAAAGCTGCCTGGGCAGTGAGTGCTCTTATCACTATGCCACTCATGTGCCCTCTGTGACTCGAGCATGTGGGTTTATGACCGCTGATTTGGGAGAACTACAAACAAGGCAGCTGAAATATGTATCAATGAGGAAAAACTGGAAGAAGTGGAGAGTTTTGAATATCTTGGATCACTGCTAACTAATAATGGAGATACAATGAGGGAAATTATAAGGAAGACATCTATCGCTCTTCAGAAAGTAAAACAACTAAAGAAGCTGTGGAGAGGAACAGATAGAACCACAAAAATACGATTTTTAAGGGCACGCATCTTTCCCGTCGCAACATATGCCTGTGAGACCTGGACACTTAACAAAACAGCTAATAAACACATAAATGCCTTTGAATTAAATCCTACAGAAGAGTTCTTCAAATATCATGGACACAGAAAAAAAACAAATATGTCCATACTACAAAAACTTAATATTGAAGAAGTCTGGATAGTAAACAGGATTAAATAGAGAAAACTTAAATATTTTGGACACATTAAACGTCATGATAATCTAGAGAAAACCGTTTTGGAAGGGTATATAATGGGAAAAAGAAAGAGAGGAAGACCAAGGCGAAGATGGCTGCAAGACATCGTTGATGATCTGCAAATGGATGGATCAGCAGCAGGGCATCTTGCTTACAACAGAAAGGCCTACAGGAGACCTGTTTGGGAGGCAAAGTTCCGCAAGGGACATGCAAATGAATGAATGACAAACTGATTTATCAACAATTTAACCTCCTTCAAAACTGCTGTACAGAAATTTAACTTTATGAAGTTTTTCGTTTACGTTAATGTGTTACTTGAAAAGTAAAACTGTAGTGTTTGAAGTTGACGGCTTAACTTCACATCTGCAAAACTGTGGTGTTGCAAGTTGATGGCTTAACTTTACATCTTTAAAACTGATATTTTAAGTTGATGGCATATGTTCACATCTGTAAATCTTTGATATTGTACGTTGATCTTTTAACTTCACGTAAGTTTATATTTTTTAAAACAGAAATCATTTTAATTTGATTTCTCGACAGAAAAATAATAATGGAGATAAAGCTAAATTTTTTGCTGATGGGAAAAACTGGACAAGGCAAGAGCAAGACTGGGAACTCGTTACTGAACAGAAGAGCTTTCAAACCATCTGCTGACGCTACGTCAAAAACAAAAGAAGTTGATTTTAGTTTTGGTCGCTTTGGAGATGAGTATGTTCTATTGGTTGTTGACGGCCCAGGCCTGCAAGACACCGACATGAACAAGGCCCAAGATAAGGAAGAAACGGCCAAGCTCTTGGCCCAGGATAGAGAAGCAGCTGCCAAGCACATGGACAAGGCCCTAGCCATGTGTTATGGTGGGGTTGACGCTTTTCTGTTTGTCACAAAGTTTGGCTGCCGATTCACTAAAGAAGACCAAAATACACTCCATGACCTGAAACTTATCTTCGGAGAGGACTATATCAATCACATCATTGTGATCATGACTGGAGGGGACTCATTTCAGGACGCAATGGAAGAAAACGATGATGAAGAAAATGACATCACTTTCCATGACTGGTGCAAGAAACAGAAAGGAGAACTTCGCCAGCTTTACAAAGATTGCAATGGGAGATTTGTGTTGTTTAATAACGTGGAGAAGGATAAAGAGAAGATGAAGGCTCAGATTCAAGAGATAGTTAGACTGGCCTTAGATCTACAGTTCACATCTGGTCGCTATAATTCTGAATGTTTTGAAAATGCTAGAGCTGAACGCGAGAAGCTGATACTAGAACTAAAAGCTCCACATTTGACAAAAGAAATTCAAGAAAAACTCGGTCTTCTCTCTGCGGACATAGAAAACTTTGGCAAAACAAAGTCTCCCAGCGACAAGGAAAAGATCGAGAAAGGATTAAAAGATCTGAAGAAGGAGATAGAAATTGAGGGCAAGGACTACGGTGTACTTGACCATTTGAAGCACTTGGTGGAGGAAGTGAGAAGAAACCTCAACGACACGGCTGAGCTCCATAGTTTGGGCGAAAAGATTGAAAGTGCTAGAGCAGCTAAGGGTATCTGGGCCGGCTTGGGAACCGTGTGCACTATTGCTGGGGGTGTGCTAGCTCTAGCTGCTCCACCTGTTGGACTTGCTGTCGCCGCCATCAGCGCTGCCACTGGTGCTATCGGATTTGGAACAAAACACGTGGAAGAGAATAAATCAGAGGAAGAGAAAAAAGAAGTAGAGAAAAGGCTGAAGAAATAAATTTTGATCCGCCATCACGAATCAGAATGACTGGCTTACATAAGTAGGTGAAACTGACAGAAATCTTATGTATTTAAACTTAAGAAATATACGAGACCTCGGTGACTTTGTGGTGGTTAGAAATCAGGTTTTGCATGTGGACATGAAATGAGTGGAAAGACACAAATCACTCGATAAAGACAAGACAGACATACAAGGGACTGCTGCTGTTAATTAAGAGATTCCGTGTCTAGGAATAACCATGAATACATGGAAAAATGTGATTTCTTTTCTTTACGAAATCGACATTCTATTACTTTCCTTCTATAAGCACAATAACCTTTCAATAATGCAGGCAATTTAACATTTGTCTAACTGTAATTTTATTTTTGAGAGAGAAAAAAAGAAACATTTCCCACGAGAATGAAAACTATGACTGAGAGAGAGAGAGAGAAGCAGAGTTCAAGAAGAAATGGGCACAGGCTTGCATGAAACTTTTATGCTCAAAGTACAAGTTTAGTTTATTATTATGGTCCTTGCTTTTACACTCACTTAATATCTACACACATCTCTGTATACATCTACTGATGGCACATTTCTGTTCAGCTGAAAACAAAAGACACACATAATGACTGTACACTTGACACACGTTCTATACAAACATACACACACCACATAATGACTGTACACTTGACACACTTTCTATACAAACATACACACACCACATAATGACTGTACACTTGACACACGTTCTATACAGACATACACACACAACGCAATAACTGTACACTTGACACACGTTCTATACAGACATACACACACAACGCAATAACTGTACACTTGACACACGTTCTATACAGGCATACACACACCACACAATGACTGTACACTTGACACACGTTCTATACAGGCATACACACACCACACAATGACTGTACACTTGACACACGTTCTATACAGACATACACACACAACACAATAACTGTACACTTGACACACGTTCTATACAGGCATACACACACCACACAATGACTGTACACTTGACACACGTTCTATACAGACATACACACACCACATAATGACTGTACACTTGACACACGTTCTATACAGACATACACACACAACACAATAACTGTACACTTGACACACGTTCTATACAGACATACACACACAACACAATAACTGTACACTTGACACACGTTCTATACAGGCATACACACACCACACAATGACTGTACACTTGACACACGTTCTATACAGGCATACACACACCACACAATGACTGTACACTTGACACACGTTCTATACAGACATACACACACCACAATAACTGTACACTTGACACACGTTCTATACAGGCATACACACACAGCACAATGACTGTACACTTGACACACGTTCTATACAGGCATACACACACCACACAATAACTGTACACTTGACACACGTTCTATACAGGCATACACACACAACGCAATAACTGTACACTTGACACATATTCTATACAGACATACACACACAACACAATAACTGTACACTTGACACACGTTCTATACAGACATACACACACAACACAATAACTGTACACTTGACACACGTTCTATACAGACATACACACACCACACAATAACTGTACACTTGACACATATTCTATACAGGCATACACATACCACATAATGACTGTACACTTGACACACGTTCTATACAGACATACACACACAACACAATAACTGTACACTTGACACACGTTCTATACAGACATACACACACCACACAATAACTGTACACTTGACACACGTTCTATACAGACATACACACACAACACAATAACTGTACACTTGACACATATTCTATAAAGGCATACACATACCACATAATGACTGTACACTTGACACACGTTCTATACAGACATACACACACAACACAATAACTTTACACTTGACACACGTGCTATGCAGGCAAACACACACCAAACAACGACTGTACACTTGACACACGTTCTATGTAGGCATGTACGAGAATGAACATAAACTGGAATCTCGAGGAATGAAATTCATCCGGAAATGAATTATGGGTAATGATTATTTTTTTTAAAAAATCTTAAATTGTTGACACTAATTCCCAGCATTAGCAAAAATGTACATAAACAAATTTTCCATAATTTTTCCATATAAATGTGAACTACCACTACATACACAAACACACAGATAAGAACGAGACTGGTTTAAAATTATATTTTCAAAGATGTTGTACATTATTAATGGCGGTTAAAATTAAGAAAAGCAATAGTCTTAGAAATACATTTGTGCGACGTGCACATAAATGTTTGATAACATAATGACACACCACATATAGTTATAAATCAAAGCTTCATACACATTGTTATAAATCAAAGCCTCACACAAATTGTTATAAATCCAAGCCACACACAAAGTAAATTTTACTCGTTATTACTGACACTGGATATAAATATTGATGTTTTAACCATTTAAGCTACATGAAGAATTACTTATAAGCCACCTCATTATTTTGACTTTATTTTTATATATTGTTTTATACTGCTTTTTTGTTTTATACTTTTTGTTTAAAAACTAGATAATATCAGTTTGATTCACTGTTCACTGAGACTTTTTTCTGTATGATATAAGTAAGTATACCTACTTCAAACATTATTATTTCCTTATTTATTATGCACGATATGACTTTAACCAACTAATGTGACATGAATTTGTGTATGCTGAAGGAAGTGTTCATGAATACTGATTTTCTGTTCATTTAGTTTGGTTACTTTCAGCTTCGAATGAGTTTTGCTTTTCTTTTGTTTTTTTTCCTCAATCTACAAATAAACTTCACAAAGTCGTTTTTGTCTGTTTGTTATTTTTAGTCATTCAGTCCTTTGCATCCGTTATAGTCATTGTTACTGATATAAGCTTAGTTAAACTCTGTGTTTTCTAAATGGTTGTCATCATTATAGTCTTACAGAATTAAGATTTGTCAGGGATTTATTAATCTAAGAAGTGTTTCGAAAGAGTGGAGCACTGAAGGGGAGACAGTAATTATTATTTTTCACGTAAAAATCTGAAAATTAGGCGACTTATTATTATTATTATTATTATTGATGCTATTATTATTCTTGAGCCCTGAGCAGGTGTAAACATATTATCTGTGTGACTGTGGAAACACTAAAAGTGAGGTCAAATACCCTCTCCTCCCCTCCTGAAACAGGCTTCAGCTTGCCCCTCCCCCCCCCCCCACAAAAAAATTAGAAATCAACAGAAACATAAAACAGTAGCTGAGTCTTTTGGTAACAGTCGTGGCAATGTGTTGTATAAGACAGTTTTTGAAGGAGATACATGTAAAACTAACTAAGCATCATCCTCCTGTAGAGCTCCTCTCACGGTTGATTCTACTAAAATTGAATCCGCATAATCGTCCACATTAAGCACAAGCAGTGTTTGTGTTGCATGATCTAGCCTGCTCTCTGATGCTTGAGGTTTTTTTCTTCACGAATGGTCCTTGCTACCTCTTGAAATGCTGATGCTTCAGTACAGAATCGCATTCCGCGAGATTTGGCCTTTCATCAGTTCTTGCCAGATCTTGTTACTCCTCATGGATGACAAACATCTTTATATCTCAGTTTTTTTAGTCCTTTTAGAGCCTCCTTTTCATTCACAACAAGTTTAGAGCCTTCATTCACAGCAAGTTTATAGCCTCCTTTCATTCACAGCAAATTTAGAATCAGTTTTAGATGTTACGTTAATGTAGGAAGATGAAACATAATCATAATTTTGTCACAGAAAGCTTGGGTGGGGGTGGGGGTTGGGGTCCAGCGGGAGACGGGAGGGTTGGAGCACAATGACTGTACACTTGACACACGTTCTATACAGACATACACACACAGCACAATAACTGTACACTTGACACACGTTCTATACAGACATACACACACAGCACAATGACTGTACACTTGACACACGTTCTATACAGACATACACACATCACACAATGACTGTACACTTGACACACGTTCTATACAGACATACACACACCACACAATGACTGTACACTTGACACACGTTCTATACAGACATACACACACGACACAATGACTGTACACTTGACACACGTTCTATGCAGGCAAACACACACCAAACAACGACTGTACACTTGGTACACGTTCTCTGCAGGCATATACGAGAATGAACATAAACTGGAATCTCGAGGAATGAAATTCATCCGGAAATGAATTATGGGTAATGATTTCTTTTTTTAAATCTTAAATTGTTGACACTAATTCCCAGCATTAGCAAAAATGTACATAAACAAATGTTCCATAATTTTTCCATATAAATGTGAACTACCACTACATACACAAATACACAGATAAGAACGAGACTGGTTTAAAATTATATTTTCAAAGATATTGTACATTATTAATGGCGGTTAAAATTAAGAAAAGCAATAGTCTTAGAAATACATTTGCGCGACGTGCACATAAATGTTTGATAACATAATGACACACCACATATTGTTATAAATCAAAGCTTCATACACATTGTTATAAATCAAAGCCTCACACAAATTGTTATAAATCCAAGCCACACACAAAGTAAATTTTACTCGTTATTACTGACACTGGATATAAATATTGCTGTTTTAACAATTTAAGTTACATGAAGAATTACTTATAAGCCACCTCATTATTTTGACTTAATTTTATATATTGTTTTATACTGCTTTTTTGTTTTATACTTTTTGTTTAAAAACTAGATAATATCAGTTTGATTCACTGTTCACTGAGACCTTTTTCTGTATGATATAAGTAAGTATACCTGCTTCAAACATTATTATTTCCTTGTTTATTACGCAGGATATGACTTTAACCAACTGATGTGACATGAATTTGTGTATGCTGAAGGAAGTGTTCATGAATACTGATTTTCTGTTCATTTAGTTTGGTTACTTTCAGCTTCGAATGAGTTTTGCTTTTCTTTTGTTTTTTTTTCCTCAATCTACAAATAAACTTCACAAAGTCATTTTTGTCTGTTTGTTATTTTTAGTCATTCAGTCTTTTGCATCCGTTATAGTCATTGTTACTGATATAAGCTTAGTTAAACTCTGTGTTTTCTAAATGGTTGTCATCATTATAGTCTTACAGAATTAAGATTTGTCAGGGATTTATTAATCTAAGAAGTGTTTCGAAAGAGTGGAGCACTGAAGGGGAGACAGTAATTATTATTTTTCACGTAAATATCTGAAAATTAGGCGACTTATTATTATTATTATTATTGATGCTATTATTATTCTTGAGGCCTGAGCAGGTGGTAAACATATTATCTGTGTGACTGTGGAAACACTAAAAGTGAGGTCAAATACCCTCTCCTCCCCTCCCCTCCTGAAACAGGCTTCAGCTTGCCCCTCCCCCCCCCCCCACAAAAAAATTAGAAATCAACAGAAACATAAAACAGTAGCTGAGTCTTTTGGTAACAGTCGTGGCAATGTGTTGTATAAGACAGTTTTTGAAGGAGATACATGTAAAACTAACTAAGCGTCATCCTCTTGTAGAGCTCCTCTCACGGTTGATTCTAGTAAAATTGAATCCGCATAATCGTCCACATTAAGCACAAGCAGTGTTTGTGTTGCATGATCTAGGCTGCTCTCTGATGCTTGAGGTTTTTTTCTTCACGAATGGTCCTTGCTACCTCTTGAAATGCTGATGCTTCAGTACAGAATCGCATTCCGCGAGATTTGGCCTTTCATCAGTTCTTGCCAGATCTTGTGACTCCTCGTGGATGACAAACATCTTTATATCTCAGTTTTTTTAGTCCTTTTAGAGCCTCCTTTTCATTCACAACAAGTTTAGAGCCTTCATTCACAGCAAGTTTATAGCCTCCTTTCGTTCACAGCAAATTTAGAACCTACTTTCATTCACAGCAAATTTAGAATCAGTTTTAGATGTTACGTTAATGTAGGAAGATGAAACATAATCATAATTTTGTCACAGAAAGCTTGGGTGGGGGTGGGGGTTGGGGTCCAGCGGGAGACGGGAGGGTTGGAGATAAAATATGCTGTCACAGCAGTACACGTTTAGCAAGCAGGTTTATGTTTAGCCTACAATGTTTATGTTTAGCCTGGACAAAGACAGACGAGGAACTTCTGACGTGAGAGAAGAAAAATAACAGGAGAAGGGGGAATCTAGAACTCTGGTAAGATGAGAAGCAGATTAGATTCTGAAACTCTGGTAAGATGAGAAGCAGATTAAAATCTGAAACTCTGGTAAGATGAGAAGCAGATTAGAATCTGAAACTCTGGTAAGATGAGAAGCAGATTAGAATCTGAAACTCTGGTAAGATGAGAAGCAGATTAGAATCTGAAGCTCTGATAAGATGAGAAGCAGATTAGAATCTGAAGCTCTGATAAGATGAGAAGCAGATTAGAATCTTAAACTCTGGTAAGATGAGAAGCAGATTAGAATCTGAAACTCTGGTAAGATGAGAAGCAGATTAGAATCTGAAGCTCTGATAAGATGAGAAGCAGATTAGAATCTGAAGCTCTGATAAGATGAGAAGCAGATTAGAATCTTAAACTCTGGTAAGATGAGAAGCAGATTAGAATCTGAAACTCTGGTAAGATGAGAAGCAGATTAGAATCTGAAGCTCTGATAAGATGAGAAGCAGATTAGAATCTTAAACTCTGGTAAGATGAGAAGCAGATTAGAATCTGAAACTCTGGTAAGATGAGAAGCAGATTAGAATCTTAAACTCTGTAAGATGAGAAGCAGATTAGAATCTGAAACTCTGGTAAGATGAGAAGCAGATTAGAATCTTAAACTCTGGTAAGATGAGAAGCAAATTAGAATCTTAAACTCTGGTAAGAAGAGCAGCAGATTAGAATCTTAAACTCTGTAAGAAGAGCAGTAGATTAGAATCTGAAACTCTGGTAAGATGAGAAGCAGATTAGAATCTTAAACTCTGGTAAGATGAGTAGCAGATTAGAATCTGAAACTCTGGTAAGATGAGAAGCAGATTAGATTCTTAAACTCTGTAAGATGAGCAGCAGATTAGAATCTTAAACTCTGGTAAGAAGAGCAGCAGATTAGAATCTTAAACTCTGGTAAGATGAGAAGCAGATCATCATCATCATCATCATCATCATCATCATCATCATCTCATCATCATCATCATCATCATCATCATCATCGTCATCATCTTCGTCGTCGCTTTTCACTCCTTTGAGAACATAGGTCATGGATAAAAGCTCTCCAGTCATCACTATTCTTGAAATTATTCTCTGCATTCTCTCCTTGTCTCTGAGAAATGTCATAATTTCTCCTCACCAAGTAAGTCTAGGTCTTCCTAGTTTTCTGTTTCCTTGAGGATTCCATGTCAGTGAACAATATAGTTTTATATAAAATAAATCCTAGGACATAATAAAGTTTTCTATCAAAGAAATCCTAGAACAAAATATACTTTTCTAGAAAAAAAAATTGTAGGACAAAATATAAATTTATAGAAAAGAAATCCTAGAACAAAATATACATTTATAGAAAAGAAATTATAGGACAATTATACATTTATAGAAAAGAAATCCTAGGGAAAAATATACATTTATAGAAAAGAAATTATAGGACAATTATACATTTATAGAAAAGAAATTATAGGACAATTATACATTTATAGAAAAGAAATCCTAGGGAAAAATATACATTTATAGAAAAGAAATTATAGGACAAAATATATATTAATAGAAAATAAATCCTAGGAGAAAATATACTTTTATACAAAAGAAATCATGGGACAAAATAAATAAAACAAAAACTTGGGATAAAATATACTTTCGTAGAAGAGAGGTCCTGGAACAAAATATGCGTTCATAGAAGAGAGGTCCTGGAACAAAATATGCTTTCATAGAAGAGAGGTCTTAGAACAAAATGTGCTTTCATAGAAGAGAGGTCCTGTAACAAAATATGCTTTCATAGAAGAGAGGTTCTGGAACAAAATATGCTTTCGTAGAAGACAGGTCTTGGAACAAAATATGCTTTCATAGAAGAGAGGTCCTGGAACAAAATATGTTTTCATAGAAGAGAGGTCCTGAAACAAAATATAATTTTATAGAAAAGAGGTCTTGGAACAAAATATGCTTTCATAGAAGAGAAGTCTTGGAACAAAATATGCTTTCATAGAAGAGAGGTCTTGGAAGAAAATATGCTTTCTTAGAAGAGGGGCCCCGGGACAAAGGTCCTCTTGCCAGCGCTGCAGATATAATGCCAGTATTTGCATAACATGTTGCGCCTCGAAAGTGCAAAGATTTCAGAAGTCAAGGTGAAGGATGTAAAATAAAGATAAAGCTTATTTTAGCCTTGATTACAACACGTGATACGTATTACGATCTTGATAATATTCAGTAAGACATGCCTGGCGAACCTTTCTGTGTGCGTGTTCCAAGATTGGCTAAATTTTTTTAAAGCTTATTTTGCTGGCTACTTAAATTTGTACTCTATATTTTGAATTGTGAATAATTGGGAAGTTCTCCCTTGCAACAAAAATGTCCGAATATGTCTGTTTTGGCACAGAAGCCTGAAGTTCTCAACTTGTATTTAAGGATTTAAATAATAAAGAACCTGTTTGTGTGCAGAGTGAGTATATCGACCATCTTCAATGAACGTTGAGACGCCAACTGATCTGTATATAGAGTGTATCGACCATCTTCCATGAACGATGAGTAGGCAACTGATCTGTATATGTAGTCTATCGACAATATTCCATGAACGTTGAGTAGCCAGCTGATCTGTATATAGAGTGTATCGACCATCTTCCATGAACGTTGAGTCGTCAACTGATCTGTATATAGAGTGTATCGACCATCCTCCATGAACATTGAGTCGCCAGCTGATCTCTATATAGAGTGTATCGACCATCTTCCATGAACGTTGATTCGCCATCTGATCTGTATATAGAGTGTATCGACCATCCTCCATGAACGTTGAGTAGCCAACTGATCTGTATATAGAGTGTATCGACCATCTTCCATGAACACCGAGTCGCCAACTGATCTGTATATAGAGTGTATCGACCATCCTCCATGAACGTTGAGTAGCCAACTGATCTGTATATAGAGTGTATCGACCATCTTCTATGAACGTTGAGGCGGAAGCTGATCTTCTCTTTCATTTCCCCTGACACATGCACGGCCTGGTACAAAAATTAATGTCAGTTGATGGATCTGTGACATCTGCAGAGATCGTGCTCGTACAACTGTGTGGCTGTGTTTTATCAACTGTTTGTCTCAGCCAGTCTATCTGTTGTTATTCGCTATGCTTTCTATAATAATGTCAGTTAACACAGATGATGCAAGGCATAACTGACATAACTCTACAACATCCATGTATTTGAACATACAACGAACTATTTTCTCTTCGTAATATGCAAAAACTTCTTAATAAGTTTGTTTCTTGTACAAGTGTCCAAGCAGGCCATCTCGGCATCAACTCTGACAGTCTCTTCACCAGTTATAACATAAGCCGTGGCCGGTTGAGTCACCACTTGATGAACAGCCAGGCTGTCCTCACAGAGTGCCAGGCTATCCTCACAGAGTGCCAGGCTATCCTCACAGAGTGCCAGGCTATCCTCACAGAGTGCCAGGCTATCCTCACAGAGTGCCAGGCTATCCTCACAGAGTGCCAGGCTATCCTCACAGAGTGCCAGGCTATCCTCACAGAGTGCCAGGCTATCCTCACAGAGCGCCAGGCTATCCTCACAGAGCGCCAGGCTATCCTCACAGAGTGCCAGGCTATCCTCACAGAGCGCCAGGCGATAGCAAATAAGCTCTAACACATTTCTTGAAGTAACATACACAGGATCACGTACGTATCACATGTAGGTCATTATCGAGTCAAGGCCATCGTTACACACACATGGTTATTACATGTCACAGGATAATGGGGTAACAATCAACATAGGCGAACTATGGCAAGTGACATCTCAAACCAGACAGCAGTACACTGAGAATAAGATTCAGGGCAGACAAACTAAGAATGCTGATACCGCCACAAAAAGAACTTCCACAACTACGTAACTGTAACAAGTTAAATGGAAAACAGCTACCAAAAGTAATTAACATCAGCTAACTGACTCAGTGAAGTAACATTCTCTCTCAACTCTCTCTCTCTCTCTCTCTCTCTCTCTCTCCCTCTAAGCATAACTGTTTTTCTGAATAGTCCTGAAATTTTTGTTTAGTAGATGTCATTTATATATGTTTTTAGTTACTTTTGTACAAAGTGAATTTTTAAGAGCGAAACTTAAATGTTGTATTTTATGTCCCTCAGCTTCAATGTTAATTATGTTTGTTATATGAACAGCATATTTGTAGAATGTCTGGAATAGAGTGAAAGATGTATGATAAAGGTCAGAATGTCAGACGGTCATGCATGCCCAATTCTTAACCCTTTTGAAATAAAGATCAATCAATCACTCAATCATCAATCAATACTCTCTCTCCTCTCTCTCTCTCTCCTCTCTCTCGCTCCTCTCTCTGTGTCTCTGAAACCATGTGTCCAGGTATCACGCCCTCACTCGGCCACACAAAACTTTCATAATTTCCACTGGAACATCTTTTGCGCTCTTGAGTTTAGCATGAACTCAGGGGCGATTACAATGAAAAAGAATTAATTGTGATAAACAACGAGGGGCTTTAACTTGAGCACAATTATTTCACGATTGTTCACCTTTTCATTTCTAATAGTTTAATCACAAAAGAAACAGAACAAAACAAAACAAAAATACTAAAAAAAACATGCTTCTGTAATAGATCTACTCCGACAATCAGACCTCGGAACCTGCAATTCTATGGTCTCTTACATTTTTTGTAAGCTCAGCTTACATTCTACACCTGCTCAGTTTAAATTTTACACCAGTTCAGCTTATATTTTACACCAGCTTACATTAGACACCAGCTCAGCTTACATTCTACAATAATGAGCTCAGCATACATTCTACACCAACTGAGTTCAACTAACATTAGACACCAGCTCAGCTTACATTCTACAATAATCAGCTCAGCATACATTCTACACCCACTGAGTTCAACTAACATTCGACACCAGCTCAACTCAGCTCACATTATACATCAAATCAGCTCTGCTTACATTCTACACCAATTCCGCTCAGCTTACATTCTACGCCAACTCAGTTTACATTCTGCACTAGTTCAGTCTGTATTCTACACCAGCTCAACCTATATTCTACACCAGCTCAGCTCAGCTTACATTCTACACCAGCTCAGCTTACATTCTACACCAAATTAGCTCAGCTTATATTCTGCACCAGTTCAGCTTAAAGTCTGCAACAACTCTGCTCAGCTTCATTATAGAACAACTCTGCTCAGCTTACATTCTACATCAACTCAGCTGAGCTTACATTTTACATCAACTCAGCTCAGGTTACATTCTACGCAAACTCAGCTCAGCTTACATTCTACACCAGCTCAACTCAGCTTACATTCTACACCAACTCTGTTCAGCTTACATTCTACACCAGCTCAACTCAGCTTACATTCTACATTAACTCAGCTCAGCTTACATTCTATATTAACTCGGCTCAGCTTACATTCTACATTAACTCTGTTCAGGTTACATTCTACACCAGCTCAGCTTATATTCTACACCGATACAGTTCAGCTTACATTCTACACCAACTCAGCTCAGTTTACATTTTACACTAACTCAGCTCAATTTACATTCTACACCAGCTCAACTCAACTTCCATATACACCAGCTCAGCTTATATTCTACATCAGCTCAGCTCAGCTTACATTCTACACCAACTCAGTTCAGTTTACATTCTACATCAACTCAGCTGAGCTTACATTCTACACCTGCTCAACTTACATTCTACACCAACTCAGCTCAGCTTACATTCTACACCAACACAGCTCGGTTTACATTCTATATCAACTCAGCTCAGCTTACATTCTACACCAACTCAACTCAGTTTACATTCTACGCTATCTCAGCTCAGTTTACATTCTACACCAATACAGTTCAGCTTACATTCTACATCAACTCGGCTTAGCTTAAATTATATAACAATTCAGCTCTGCTTACATTCTACACCAATACAGCTCAGCTTACATTATACACCAACGTAGCTCAACTTACATTCTACAACAGCTCATCTTTAATTCTACACTGACTCAGATTAGCTTACATTCTACAATAGCTCAGCTCAGCTTACATTCTACAGCAGCTCAGCTTACATTCTACACCAACCAAGCTCAGCTTACATTCTACACCACCTCAACTTACATTTTACACCAGCTCAGCTAAGTTTATATTCTACATCAGCTCAGCTTACATTCTACACCAACTCTGATCGGCTTACTTTCTACACTAGCTCAGCTCAGCTGTACATTCTACACCAATTCAGCTCAGTTTACATTCTACATCAACTCTTCTCAGCTTACATAATACCCCATCTCAGATTACATTCTACAATAATACTGTTCAACTTACATTCTTCACCAGTTCAACTCAGCTAATACTCTAAACTAATCAGCTCAGCTTACGTTCTTCAGCAACTCAGTTCATCTTACATTCTACATCTGCTCAGCTTACATTGTAAACCTGCTCAACTTACATTACATCGTACACCAACTCAACTCAGCTTACATTCTACACCAAGTTAACTAAGCTTACATTCTACACCAACTCAGCTCAGCTTACATTCTACACCAATTCAGCTCAGCTTACATTCTACACCAGCTCAACTCAGCTTACATTATACACCAGCTCAGCTTACATTCTATATCAACTCAGCTCAGCTTACATTCTACAACAACTCAGCTCAGCTTACAATCTACACCAGCTCAGCTTACATTCTACACCAACTCAGATCAGTTTAAATTCTACATTAACTCAGCTCAGCTAACATTCTACACCAATTCAGATCAGTTAACATTCTACACCAACTCAGCTCAGTTTACATTCTACACCAATTCAGCTCAAGTTACATTCTACACCAATACAGCTCAGCTTACATTCTACACCAATGCAGCTCAACTTATATTCTACACCAACTCAGCTCAGCTTACATTCTACACCAACTCAGATCAGCTTACATTCTACACCAGATCAAAACTCGTATATCTTTCCTTAAGGTATTTTCCACTGTCTTTCTATTCTTTGAGTTTCAAATAAAAAATTCCGCGTAGTTCACTTTCAGAATTTAAAAAGTTTCCAAAACTATTTAATTTGGGTAACCCATAAAATGTCACATAATGCTCGAAGGTAGTTCGCCAAGTTTTCCTGTTTACGGCGAGCTTTTCAACCTCATCAAAGGATTTTATGCCTGTTAATTTGGTCTCTCTTAACAATGTCCTCTTTAGAGTTTCCCGTGGTCGGCCTGTTTTTGAAAATAAAATAATACGGTTAAGATATTGCCATACTTGCTTATCCTGTCACATGGTTTTAGAACCCTTTTAAAATCCTCAAACATATGTGTTGACTTCACAACATGTTTTACTGTTTGCTGACTTCACAACATGTTTGACTGTTTGCTGACTTCACAACATGTTTTACTGTATCCGACTTCACAATGTGTTTTACTGTTTGCTGACTTCACAATATGTTTTACTGTTTGCTGACTTCACAACATGTTTTACTATTTGCTGACTTCACAATATGTTTTACTGTTTGCTGACTCCACAATATGTTTTACTGTTTGCTAACTTCACAACATGTTTTACTGTTTCCGACTTAACAACATTTCTACTGTCTTCTTAATTGACAATACGTTTGCTTCTGGTTGGTTGGTCCTAACTAAAACCAGTTTGAACCTGGTAATCTAATGGTTCACTTTGATGTACTCAGAATGTTGCTGTTTCTCAGTTTTTTTAAAAATATGTTATGATCTTGTCAATGAAAACTCTAATATACTTGAAAAATAGTATTTCATATAAAATTCAAGTTTTCCTTCAATCTAATAATGTGTTTCGTAATGTCAAACCACAGAATATAAAGTTCTTACACAAATATATTAAAATCAAAAGAAATCTTGAAAACAAACTTATGTAGCGCTTCTGCAGCACAGAGCACTATAATGAAAATGAGAAACAAAAGTAGAAATTCAAGTTTCTTTTCATGGCTTAGAAACTTAAGTGCGAGGCATGATTTGTGTGTGTGTGTGTGTGTGTGTGCGCGTGCGTGTGTTGCATGGCTGATCTACAGATTAGAGGGAACATTGGTGTTTGACAAATATGAGGTGTTTCCAGATCTTGGCAGTTCATGAAAGTCAGTGACTCACGTTTGAGATACACTGGCTTACATATAAACCCGGTGTTTGAATATGTGGCTACCGAGAGTTCTATTTCCCTGGGAAAGTTTGATTATGTGGCTAACGAGAATTCAACTTCCCCGGGAAAGTTTGACTCTGTAGTTACCGAGAATCCAGCTTCCCCGGGAAAGTTTGGTTAACAAGCTCCTAGATAACAACAGCTGGGCTTGAGAGTTGCATGTAAATCTTACTATGTTTGTAAAGCACGTTTCTGCAAAATACAGTAACTTCTGCTCTTAAGTTTAGGCTTTGAAGTTTTTTTC